>OVBE01004240.1:0-24496 GCA_900406425.1 Iberis pinnata | reverse complement strand
GCAAAGATCTAAGTCTGGGGGAGTTGATATTACTCGGTTTTAATGTATAATAGTGGGTATTTATGTCTGCTGTTCTCAATAATTCTGAGCATTTTCACTGTACAATTGGTATATTTATAGGATTTTAGGTGTTCGGGTCGTTTCGGAGCAGAATGATGCATTTCAGAGCATTTCAGAAGATTTCATAAGTTGCAGAACAAGATGACCAATCGGGAAAAGATGTGATCGATCGAGCAGTCTGCTTAGGATGTGCACGATCGGGAAAATATGTTGCTCGATCGGGCAAACCCCTTGGAAAAATCTGAAGCTTTGGATCGATCAGGCGAAATGAAGAACAATCGAGCAATTTCACAAAGTGCTCGATCGGGCAACCATGTGCTTGATCGAGCAACTCACCCTAGAAGAATCAGAAATTTCCATTTTTTGCAATCCAAGTCCTTAAGTTTATCCCAATTTCCATGTTTTTAGTATTTGAATTTTTAGACTATAAAAGACTTTGGCTTAGGTTTATTTCGATGACGCTTTTTACAATTTTGAGTTTTGACAGAGAGACGAATCTGAACCCTGTATTTGGAGAAGATTTCTGAACTCTGTTATTTCTTATTAATAATATCTATTTTCAGTTTATCAATCATGTGTTTTTCTTTGATACTGTGTTGTTTATCCTTTGCAATGTCTGAGTAGTTCATTGGTTAGGTTTTAGGGTTTCCTAGGGAAGCCAGGTTTGAATGTTTTGATTAACTTGTAGGATTGAATTTGTTAGGTTCTTATTCTAAATTTGTTCTTAATGCATGAATTAGCTTATCGCCTAGTTCATGATAATAGGTTAATAAATACAAAGAGATTTGATTTAGAAACCTTACCTAATTTAGATGAATAAGTGTTTTTACTTGCGAGAGTATTTTTTTAAATGCTTATGAACAATTAAATATGAACTGTAATGCATGATCGAATCATTTAGAAACGGCGAGAGTTTGTTTCTGGTAATTCAAACATAGGATTTAATACTCCGAGAGGAGATTATCCTATATTCGTTTTTTCATGTTGAGAATTATTTTCAAACAAAAATCATGCATGTTAACTTTGACTTTAAACCTGAATACATATGGTTTTCCCTAATGCCTGATGTTTTTATATTATCGTTCACAACCGCTTTTACTTATTGTTTTGATTCGCTACAAACAACATTTATTCTGCTTTAGCTTGATTTAAAGTTTAAACTGAATCATGTGCTTTTTGGTCTTTGTGGATTCGACCCTTTCTTTACTACATTGAACTGTTCTCTGCAGTATTAGTTTAGGATTAAATTCTTAACCTATCAGTGCTTAAGCAGTTTCAAGAAATAGTTAAAGGGTATGGAATCATGTTATCGGCCCGTAAGATGATTATAGCCCAGCCCAACATTTAATTTTTGGGGATGCAAATTAAAGATGGTAATTTTGCACTGCAAGCTCATCTAGTTACAACGCTTTTCGATTTTCCCAACGAAAATCTAACAAGAAGACAAGTTCAATGGTTTCTAGGGGTCATCAATTATAAAAGAGACTTTATCCCGCAACTTTTACAACTGACATGACCACTCCAGAAAATGGTTACAAATAATCCACCATAGTGGACAAAACGACAAACAGAAGCAGTACAAAGCCTAAAGCTAGAAGTACAGAAGCTACCACCTTTAAACACACCTTTTGCAAACATATGCAATTGAGAGATATTGGGGTGAAATTTTATTTGAAGAGATAAATGGTAAACGTCAAATATGTGGATACAAAAGTGGACGTTTTAAAGATTCAGAACTGCATTATCACTCCACTTTCAAAGAAATATTAACGGTCAAGAAAGAAATTGAAATTTGAGTTTCATCTGATTGGACATAAATTTCAGCTTGAAATGGATATGTCTTCTTTTCCGAAGATGTTACAATTCAAGCAAAAGATGTTCCCACATCAACAACTATCACGATGGAACAAATGGTTTTCAAAATATGACTTCGAATCCTTCTATTTAAAGAGCTCCAAGAATACCCTTACTGATATGCTAAGTCTAAACTCACCAAAAGAAATTAATCTAGTGTCGACTCCCTCAAGTAAAAGCTACTCAGGCTTTGATGCCAATATGTCCGAAGACACTCGTGAGCTTATCTTAAGAAAAAACTTACACTAAAGTCTTCACAAGAAGATATTCTTTTATCAGTATATTATCTTGTCAAAGTATGGAGTTAATAGTCATTTCATTGAACTAATGGGAGTCCATCCAGACTGTCCGTTTGGCCACCTCTTCCCTATCGAACAAGTCCATATGCCAGAAGAAGTTCTTTGTTTCCTTTGCTATTTCTACGAATTCCACACTATTGGAATCACATTTTACATTCAATGGATTTACCAATATATCAATACTCATCAAGGTCAAAAAGATTGTCTGTCGACATTCTTAACATGGTTTTCACCATTGCACGTATGGAGCAGAAAGATATGAAGATCGGCAAAGGCAACATGACTACCATTTAAAAAGCTCTGAGGACAATGAACTCTTAATCCTTTCTTTAACGCTCACACGATTTACTTCTTCCATCGACCACTTCAAGTCAAGGAGAAGTCCAACAAAGTTCATGCCTTGCCTAACCTCATTCATCACAAAGACTATCCAAGAGGAGTTCGCCCAGATTTCAAAGTCAAAGAAAACAAAGCTTACGGAGAATTTCATACTCATGAATTTTGTCTCAACAATGCCAACAACATTCCATATTCCTTTCAACCCAATTTGGAATTATTATCCCATGGAGTACCATATGCTCCTCGATGAAGACATGCAATATTTTATGGAGAAAAATGACTACGTCCCCGAGATATTGAAGAAAGTAACAATAAAAGACGTAATTAAAGACAAAATTGTAATTAAAGAAGAAGACCCAGTCGAAGATTGCCCTTCATAATACTTTCAAGATGCACAGCTCCCTGAAGTTGACTTAATGAGCATAGATGAGATCGGCATAAGGTTCAATATCGACGTCAACATTAATTCACCAGTGGATTATAAAGAACCATAAGGTTATTATGAATGTCTAGATGATCACTACGGATGTTGTGATAAGCATATCATTCAGTTCGAAATAGAGCACTAAGAAAAGACATGCACTCAGCAAATAATCATGTTTAATAAATAAAATTATGTTTAAGTGTGTTACAGAATGTAAAATAAGTACATAAAATAATGATGTAAGCGATGATGTAAGCGATGATGTGAGCGATGATGTAAGCGATGATGTGAGCGATGATGTAAGCGATGATGTAATCGTTGATATACGCATGAGGTAAGTATAATGTCATCACTGATGTAAGCGCTTATGTCATCATCCACCTTCCTCACTAGTATAAATATGTGTACTACGTACCCCTTGTAACTATCTATCTCATAATTTCCAATATAATATCTCTCTAAGCTTTGTCTCTCTAAATGTCTCTCTAAATGTCTCTCTAAATGTCTCTATAAGATTCTTAGTTTTTTAGGCTTCCTAACTTCTTCATAAGTATTGATTTCTTTCTTTAAATTTTAAGTTTCGATTCTGCTCTGTTGCCAAAGCTAAGCAATAGTGGTTCGTCAATACGATGGTCAACATGACTCTCGTTAGCGGTATGATTTTCTAAGAGTGGGTTGATCTAAAAATTTGGCGAAAAAGTAAAGTACTTGTATTGATCCCCTTACCTGAAAATCATATCATCGGCGTTTGTCAATTCGGCTTAGTTAATACGATGTTCCGTTTTTGTTTATCTAAGTATAACGGTATCAGAGCAAGATGTTAAAGACAAAATAGGAAGAAAAAAGAGAGAGAGCAAGATGACGATAGCTGTAAACTTTTGAGTCGTTAAAAGGTTTTTTGAAAAAAGTATGTCAAATCGAAATTTCATATGCATATCTTTTAGATATAATTCACTTTAAATTTTAAGCAATTATTGCAAATGTACTTTTTAATATAAAAATATAGACGTATATAACATGAAACATATCCTTTGGTATGGATATAAATATACGGTCAACATTTCAGAAAACATTCTATGAATGGAAGGAGAAAGAAATTGAATGGCCAAAAAGGATTTGGTGCCTAAGAGATATAACTAGTGGATTTGTGTGGACATTGATTTAACAATATCTTAAATAGATCTATCTCTCGTTTACTATATATGGTCTTATCTTGTTTCAACGCTAGTTTTGGATTCTAAGTTCAAGCATGGATAATAAGTAGAAGTACATGTCTAAGAATGATGGACTAACCATCCTCATTGATCTTTTGATTGAGATATTCTCGAAGTTGTCTGTGAAAGCAATAGTGAGGTGTCGCTGCATTTCAAAACAATGAGTACTCAAAATATGTCTGCTTCGAAACGCAACGACACCTTGCTATGGTTTTCACATTAAACCTAGAAAGTATCTCAATCAAAAGAGATCAATGAGGATGGTTAGTCCATCTTTCTTTGACATGTGCTTCTGCTTATTGTTCATGCTTTAGCCTAGAATCCCGAAACTTGCATCATGACAACATAAGACCATATATGTATTATAAACAAGAGATAAGTTTGTTTAAGATGTTGTCGAGTCATTGTCCACACAAATCCACCGCGTATATCTCTTAAGCCACTGATTCCTTTTTAGCCATTCAATTTTTTTCTACTTCCATTTAAAAAAAATCCATAGACGATAACCGATATATTTCCATACCAACGGATATGCTTCATGTTTATATACGTTTACATTTTTTAATTAAAAAATACGCTTACAATCATCGTCTTAAAATTTAAAATGAAATATATTTACAACTAACCATATGTAAAAATTGAGTTTTTTCATACAAGTCAGATCAACTTTTCATTGTACATTCTCATTAATAGAAGAATAAATTCATCAAAATGACCCAACATTTTTTCATAATAACTAACTTGACCTTCATTTGGAAGCATGACTAGATTGACCCAACATTTTGTGTTAAAAATCCAAAATACTTGAGTTTTTGAAATAACTACAGGTTTACCATTTTGAATTATTTTTACAACCAAATATAATGAAACTAAGAAAAACACGAAAATTATATTTTTATGTAAAAACAACTTCCGTCTTCGTCGTCGCCGATTTTTTTCTCTTAGCCGCCGTCATCTCGCCGTCATTCTTCTTTATCGTCGTTCCTTCGTCTCTGTCTTTGTCGTTATTTCGTCTTTGTCTTTGCCGCCGTTACTTTGTCTTCTTCTTCACCGCTGTTATTTTGTCTTCGTCTCCGTCGTCACTTGTTTGTTCACGCCATGATTTCGAAGGTCAAAAATTTGATAGTTATTCTTTGATTTTTTTGTACTTCAAGGTAAAATAAGATACCTTGAATAGTTATTTTACCTTATCGCATATTTATTTTTTTATTTCAGTTTTCTATTGCGGATTTTATCTTCTATTGCAGATTTAATGTCGTAGTTTTATTTTTATAGTGCAGACTTAGTTTTCGAATGCAGATTTAATTCTATCATTGCAGAATTCTTTTGGCAATTATATATACAACAAATCTGCAACATTATTTCATGTTCAAATTCATATGTATTGTCTTGTGAAATAATTTAATCTCTGCGATTTTCAGAATCGATGTTTGGCCAAATAGTAACTATTGCTGTGTTTTTAGAGGTCGGTTCTGACCATATATCAACTACTGCTGAGTTTCTCCAAAGTGTATCTTTCACTTTGTAAGTCTCTCTATCTCTCTAAATTAGATCTAGAAACTCTTTCAAATCATGATTCCCCCAATTGCATATGCGGAACACGGTAAGAGAGTTACTATAAAACTCATCAACCCGGAGGGAATGATATTTTTAGTGTACGTGTATGAAGAAACTGATGGTTCGGTATTGCAAGAAGAAAGACATAGATTATCGTTCTCTTTGTTTTGTGTATGATGGCCCCCGTCTAGGACCAAATCAAACTCATCATTCGGTTTTTTAGCTATCCTTTAACTGTTCAAATTATTTATTTTACTTTATCAATTGAGAAATTAAGTATTTATTTTACACTCGATGATGGAGGATGAGGACACAATTAAGGTGTTCATGGAGATGATCAGTGGCGGTCCTTCTAAAACCTGGATTTCTTGTTATGTCTTTCTTTTCCTTTTATCTCTTCGTCTACATTGTGCATTTTGAACATTTTATTTTTGTTTGGCTGTTTTTTTTCGTCTAGAAACTTAGTTTCTACAAATCAGTTATTGCGTTCCTCCACACAAAAGTTATAAACAATCTTTACATGTTTATAACCTTCATCACAACTGAGGTAACACATTTCTCCACACAGAAGTAAGTCCATGTAATCGAAGACAAATAACCATTGCAGATTTTTTTTTTTTTAAAGTCTGCATATGTGGAACAAAACCGTAATTACCAAAATTATCAACAATACTTTGTTCTAAACTGAAACTAGAGATGTGGACGATACAAACTCTGTTATTCCACGTATATAGTTTCAGTTTAGAACAGAGTATTGCTAACAATTTTGGTAATTGCGGTTTTGTTCCACATATTGCAGATTTTTTTAAAAGTGTACAATGAACAAAAAAATCCGCAACCGGATGATTAAAAGATATATGCAACCATAAAATCAAATTTTATGTTTGTTTAAAATAAATAAATAAAACTAACCATAAATTAATAAAAATAACAATTTGTCCAAACATAAAAATTGTCCAAAATAACTTTTTAAAAAATAATATAGTATCAGTAACCCGGTTCGTAACTCCAAACCCCTGGAAACTGCAACCCATTTTTCAAATCCTACATCTGGTATTTGAACATTCTCCCATTCTTTCTTAAGCACCTCCTCCCGTGATGACAACCTCAACCACTAACCACTGATGTCAAACTTGTCAGCCAAAATTTATTTATGTAAGAGACAAACTTTGGCCTTTTTTCTTTTGTAGTTGACTCGTGCTTCCATAGCGTCTTCCTTGGCCTTTATTTGTTTGTTCAACATAACCATCACCGTCTTGTAATAGCTATGAAGTTTATGGAGTTCGTGTTGTCTATGGAGTTTCTTCGCATACTCGTAGTCATCATCTATTTCTACCTTCGCTGTCTTCCCCTTGTCCGTGATTGCATACATTAAACCAAAAGTAAGATTTCTGCAATGTACTCAAATAAAATAAACACAATGTACATAGAATACAAAACATTTAGAGAGATAGATGAAGCATATAACAACCTGTCTTTTTTGGCATGCTTGTGGTCATCATCTGCCACAACCTTCACTTGTTTACCCTTGTCCATTATTGCCTACACTAAACCAATAATAATAATGAAATGTACTCAGATAACATAAACGAAATGTATAAAAACATATAAGACAAATTATTTGGAGAGATAGATGAATCAGAGAACAACCTGCTATATCTTCACGAAGAGACAAACTGAAAACATGTTCGTGTAGTATGAGACAATATTTATAGAAACTGAAAAGTTGTCAACGGACTGGTGCGATTATTGATGTCACTTCGTGTAGTTATTAATGTTTAGGAAGCTGAAGAGTTTTTTGTATTGTAGATTTATTTTCATTTACATTGAAGATTTAATTGTGTACTATAAAATTTTATTGTAATTGCATTTTGTTGTTTGAATTGCAGAATTTGTTGTATTGCAGATTTATTTCCATTTACATTGGAGATTTAATTTTGTATTGCAGAATTTTGTTGTAATTGCAATTTGTTGTTTGTATTGCAGATTTTTTTGTACTGCAGATTTATTTTCATTTACATTGGAGATTTAACTTTGTATTGCAGAATTTTGTTGTAAATGCAGATTTTTGTTTGTATTGCAGAGGTTTTTTGTATTGCAGATTTTTTGTTTCGTTCTTGATTTATTTTTGAAAATCATTGAAACAACGTCGTTTTAATCATGTCCTTTTGTTGAAAATATTTTTGTAAATCGCATCTTTAGGGCTTCTCTTTGATTTTGGTAAAGAATATTTAGGGTTTCTCTTTGATTTGGGGATCGATTTTTTACTATTTCTCTTCAATTTGTGGATCAATTTCTGACATGGGGACGTATAGCTACAGTATTAGCGATGAACAAGAAGTGTCTGGTTTTGGTCATAACTCCAACGATGAAGAAGAGGTGACGAGCCATCCTCATACCCCATCCTCTTCTGAATGCAATGCACTTCGATGGTATGGACCCTTCCGAATATGGGATGCCAGTTGTGTGTTACTGTGGTGAGGATGTTATCATAGAAAGTGCCACTCATTTTACGAATCAGGGAAGATTGTTCTACACATTTCCTAATCAAAATGTAAGTGTACTTGTAAAAGTGTGAGTCACAATGTAGGTCGTAAATTGTTCTTCAATGGTTATCAGTCATATTTGCAGTTTTGTTGAACAAATCTGCAGTTCTGCCTACTTGTATTGATGTTATTAATGTTCTAGGATGGTGGGTGCCACGTTTCAAAGTGGTGGGACACGTTAGTCATGGAAAAATTAGAAAAAACTACGAAGGAGGTTGCGGAACAGTCTGAATGGACTCTTGTACAAGAGGTGACTAAGATGGAACAATTGGCAGCTCTGCAAGACCAGGTATTGAAGACTACAGCTGACATGGTTGTGTTGAGGATGGAGATGAAGATGGTTTTTATTGTTATGGTTGATGTGTTTGTAGCTTTTTAAGCGGTCTATCTCTTCAAGTAATAGACCGATATGTATCTAAATATTTTAGTTATGCGGCTATTTTGCTACACTTGTGACTAAAAAACATGCACATATATGTTAGTTTTCTATCATTATCTGCATATTGTAACAAATTTGCAACTACGATACGTATTATCCTTATAGAAAAAAATATGCAATAGGTGGAAACGATGTCGTATGATTTGTTAACTTAGTTAGTCAAACAACTTTGCAATATATAGACTTTATATAATTGAAAATGATTAACTCATACGACATCAATTTAACCTATTGTGGGTGATAAAAAAACTGCAATAAAGAAACAACTTTGCAATAGATAAGCAACTCTGCAATGTACAAACATAGGTCAAAATATTCAGTTGACCAACAACAAAAATATGCCACGATTTTTAAAAATATGCAATACAATCACCACAAATTTTCAAAAATCTGCGACAAAAAATATGCGGTAACGTGACGGTCAAATGAGTAGGAAAATAAATATGTGGTAACGTGTACAACAAAACTGCGACCATTGCCGATTTAAAATAAAAATTTGCTCAAAGGGGTTATTCTAGCAATTTTGAAAACTGATAACTCTGCGACGACAAAAAAAAATCTGCAGTAAAATAATCTGCAATGAAAAAAAATATGCAATGTAAACAAATCTCTGAGGACAAAAAATAAATTTGCAGTTTAAGAAAATAAATATGCTATGTAAAGATGTCTGCAATGAAAATAAATCTGCAATGTCAGTAAAAATTTTCTAGAAGAAATCTGCAATGTAATCAAATATGCAATGTAAATGAAAATTTTGCGACCAAAAGTATGCGAAAAAAAATTATGCGGTGACGTAGAAGTGAGGTAAAAATATGCGGCAAAGTAGATAAACAAATCTGGAAAAAAATCTGAAACACAAATAAATCTGCAACACAAATAAATCTGCAAAACAAAAGCTCGCAGATTTTTTCTCGCACCCAGCAAACGTGGTGGCATTTACGTAAATACGAAGTAACTTTTTCTCTCTCCTCTATTTAATTTTTTCCCCAACGTTTCTAAATGTTCATGAGCTAGGGATAATATCGGATTTAAAGAATATGTCCCACCATCCAGTAATTAAAAAAAATGGGTTACATGCGTCATTAAGACCAAAGTTGGGTCAAGTATGTACTTTTGTCTCAATAGAATCCTAACGGCAATCAAGTGCCACAAGGCCAACAAAGAGCTGGTGGTAACCAACTTCCACCAGAAAACCCCATTCCTCATAACATCGATGCAAGAAACTTTTTCTTGTATGGAGATCCGGAAAGAGTTTCTAATCAGCGCAATGCTCAGAACCACCCTATAGTTGGTCCATTCAACAATCCTCATGCATTCTATGCTAACAGGAACCCCATCCAACCCCCACAACCTCATGGTGAGGAGTACCAATTTCCCATCCATCTCATTTAAATGATCTGTAACAGCCAATTTAGTGTTTTATCAAATGAGCATCCAATGGGTCATATTGACACCTTTGAGGATATTTACAGTACTACCAAGCTCAATGGAGTATCGCGTGATTTCATGCATTGCATCTTGTTCCGTCATTCTCTAACTAATTAAAATCTCTACCTACTGGGTCTATTGTAACTTGGGATGATTTCAAAGAAAAGTTTCTCATTCACTTCTTCACTACCACTAGGACTAACATTTTAAGGAAAAAGATCTTTGGTTTTGCAAAAAGTCATGTGGAATCAATTTATGAATCTTGGGAGAGATTCAAGGAACTTTTCCGTGATTGCCTACACAACGGTTTCTCATATGTAAGTCTCCTCAACACCTTCTATAGGGGATTGACCAGAAATACTAGTTGTCCTTAGATACTGCAAGCGATGGAGACTCTATGCAAAAACCTGTTCCAAATGCCTATCGTCTAATAGAGAACCTAACAGTCAGTAATAGCAATCATTTCCCAGAGTTTGATCATCGAACCAAAGCATCTACATTCTCTGGTAACTCAGAACTTGCAGAGATGAAAGGAGAATTCTAATAAATGAAAGGATTGCTAACTCATCTACTGAAGAGTCAAAACCAGAAACAGGTCAACCTTGTTGATGATTCCGAAGCTGCTTGTTTTGCATTCCAAGAGCAAGAAACCGGTCATGTTGAAGAAGAAGTGAGCTATATCAATAGCCAAGGTCAAAGGGTGTACAACCAAGGATACAATTCAGGCTTTAACAAGACCCACCCAAATCTCTCTTGGAGGAGCAAAAATGTGGAAAACCCATAAGATCAGGTTTACCCAACTCAACAGAAACCTTTTGTGTCTAATTCTGGTAAAACGTTTGTTCAGAACCAAGGAGGTGGTGGTTTCCAAGGAAATCAGAACAAGAACTATGCGCAGAACTCTAATTAAGGCGGTATTTAACAAACCTCTCATCATGTATTTCAACAAGCACCTCAAACTCAAGCTCCTCAAGGAAATTCGATTGAAATGATGTTCAAACAGTTTTTGGAAGGACAATAACAATCCTAAAGAGAGGTTAAGGATTTAAATCAAAAGTTTGAGGCATTGTCTACACATGTGAAACTTCTGGATACTCAAGTTGCTCACACAACTGAAGCGGTAAAGAGACCAGTTGGGTTTCTTTTTGGGAAATATGATTCTAACCCGAAGAGACTAGAGTACGTGAATGCTATAATGCTGAGAAGTGGTAAATCTCTACCTAATACCATTGGAAAAGATCAGTTAGAGGAAGGATTAGTTGAAGATTTGGAAGAATTTGATCATGATTCAGATTTTTAGAAGGTGGAACAAGTTGCAGAAGAAACTGCACGATCGGGCACTCCTTTCTCGATCGAGCAATCTGTTTTCATAGGCATAGATCAACCGGGCACTCCTTTCCCGATCGTGTATTCATATGAAAAAATTCCATGGGGAATTGATCGATCAAGCACTCCTGAAGCCCAATCAATCCCTTTAGTCGCAAGAATTTTTAAACTAAAGTGCTCGATCGGGCACTGCTTGCCCGATCGAGTAGAACATTGTTAGATTTGAAAAATAATATAGATCAATCGATCCCTTCTCTGAAACATATATTCTTCCTTCTAGACTCTACAAACCTAAGGTGCCTTACCCAGTCAAACCTAAAACTTCCATAAAAGACTTAGAGGATGCAAAATGCAAGGAGATGATCAAGAAATTGAGTGTGAGGCTCCCATTCTCTGATGCTTGTCAGATGATTCCTTCTCTGAAGAAGTATGTTAAAAGCATGGTTACAAGAAAGCTTTCATTAGAATAAGGTGCAATGATGATTATAGAGGAATGCAACTTTATTCTCTAAATTGAATGTCTAAGAAGCTTGGACATCCAGGTAGCTTTGTTCTATCAGTTGAGATTGGAGACATAACATTTGCTATATCTCTTTGCGATTTGGGTTCTAGTGTGGATCTCATGCCTTTCTCTGTGGCTAAGCGTTTGGGGATGACTGATATCAAGGGTACACAGATTTCATTGGTTCTCGATGATCGTTCTGTGAAATACCCAGTTGGAGAGTTCTAGAGAACCTACCTATCAAGATTGGAACAACTTTTGTACCAACCGATTTTGTGATTCTGGAACTTTTGACTAACGCTACTGATGTGCATATGTCTCTTAGTGATGATGTTACAGGTTTTACCAAGATGTTTGATGCTAGTAGGAGATTTGAGAAAATGACTGATTATGTGGCATTAGTGGAGGCAGCTGCCAATCCTTCACCTAAACCTTACTCCGCACATCTTGATGATCCAAGGAGCAAGCTGAAGGCTCCAAAGCTGGAACTTAAAACCCTCCCAATAGGGCTCAGGTACGCGTTTCTAGGTTCTAATTCTACATACCATTTGATTATGAATGCTGATTTAAAAAATGTAGAGATTGGCTTGCTTTTGTGTCAATTGAGAAAGAATCGTAGAGCTCTAGGTTACACCTTAGATGATATCACAAGAATTTCACCAGATTGTGCACGCATAGGATACATTTAGAAGATGAAGCTAAGACTTGTATAGAAAATCATAGACATTTAAATTCTAATATGAAAGATGTTGTTAAGAAAGAGATAATAAAACTTCTAGATACTAGTATAATCTATCATATTTCATATAGTAATTGGGTTAGTCTTGTGCATGTTGTTCATAAGAAGGGGTTATAATAGTGGTTAAGAATGATAATGATGAATTGATTCCCACTAGAACTCTTACAAGTCATAGAATGTGCATTGACTATAGGAAATTGAATGTTGCTACTCGAAAAGATCATTTTCCTTTATCTTTTATTGAAAAAATGCTTGAGAGATTGGCTAATCACCCTTACTATTATTTCTTGTATGGTTATTCAGGTTTCTTTCAAATTCTTATTCACCCAAATGAACAGGAGAATACAACATTCATATGTCCATTTGGTATCTATGCATACCGCATAATGCCTTTTGGATTGTGTAATGCCTCAGCGACTTTTCTTAGATGCATGATTGATATAATTGAAGAAATCATGGAAGTACTCATGGAAGCTTTCTCTGTATATGGATCTTCCTTCGATGTTTGTCTTGCTAATTTGTGCAGGATGCTTCAGAGATGTGAGGAGAAACACTTGGTACTTAATTGGGAGAAGTGTCATTTCATGGTGACCAATGAGATTGTGTTAGGAAACAAGATTTATGAGAAAGGTATTGAGGTAGATAGAGCTAAGATTGAAGTTATGACTAACTTGCAGGCACCCAAGTCTGTAAAAGAGGTTCGCAGCTTTGTAGGACATGTAGTTTTCTACATGAGGTTCATTCAGGACTTCTCAAAGATTGCTAGGCCTCTCACAAAGCTGGTGTGCAAGGAAGTCAAATTTGAATGGGATGATGAAAGCCAAATCTATTTTCTCACTATTAAGGGAGCTCTTCTGAGTGCTCCAATAGTTCAACCACCATACTGGGATTTGCCTTTTGAGGTAATGTGTGATGCCAGCGATTATGCAGTAGGTGCAGTTCTTGGACAACACAGAGATAAGAAACTTCATGTCATTTATTATGCCTCAAGAGCGCTAGATGGAGCTCAATGCAATTGATGCCACAACTGAAAAGGAATTACTAGTCATAGTCTTTGCATTTGAGAAGTTCATATGCTATCTAGTAGGATCCAAAGTAGTAATTCACACCGATCATGCGGCTTTGAGGTATCTCCTGAACAAAAAGGATGCTAAACCCATATTACCGCGTTGGATTTTACTTTTACAAGAATTTGATTTGTAGATCAAAGACAAAAGAGGAATAGAGAATGGAATTACAGATCACTTATCCAGATTGAAAGTGGAAGATGGGTCCAATCGATGATAGCCTACCTGAAGAGCAGATTTATGCCATTAGCACAAGAGTGGATTAGAATCATTCTATCTCTTAACTCTCTAAATCTGCAGTAATTACTCCTTGGTTTCGTGATTTTTCTAATTATCTTGCTGCTGCTGTTGAACCACGAGACTTTACAGGCTACCAAAAGAAGAAGTTCTTAAGAGATGTCAGATACTATTACTGGGATGAGCCATATCTTTACAAGCTTTGTTCAAATGACATGTTCCGGAGATGTCTGCCTGAGGAGGAGATTCATAATGTCTCATACCATTGTCATGAATCTGACTATACAGGTCACTTCGCTACATTCAGGACTGTTTCTAAGGTGCTTCAAGCAGGTTTTTGGTGGCCTTCAATGTTCAAGGATGATCATGCTTTCATCTCTTGTTGTGATTCATTCCAAAGACATGGAAACATCTGAAAACGCAATGAGATGCGTCAAAATTTCATCTTAGAAGTAAAGGTTTTTGATGTGTGGGGAATCGACTTCATGAGTCATTTCCCTATGTCTCATAAGAATCTCTATATCTTTGTTGATGTTGATTATGTTTCTAAGTGGGTTAAAGCAATTGCTAGCCCCACTAATGATTCTAAGGTTGTGCTAAAAAATTTTAAATATGTGATTTTCTCGTATTTGGAGTACCTGGAATAGTAATCAGCGATGGAGGCTCTCATTTCATCATTCGGGTCTTTGATGGTTTACTCAAGAAGCATGGATTCGAACACAAAGTGGCTACACCATATCATCCTCAAAATAGTGCTCGGGTAGAAGTTTCTAACAGGGAAATCAAAGCTATCTTGCAGAAAATGATGAATGGATCTAGGAAGGATTGATCTTTCAAGCTAGATGATGCTCTTTGGACTTACAGAACTGCATTCAATACCCCTTTAGTAACTACTCCTATCAATCTAGTTTATGGAAATGTTTGTCATCAACTTGTAGAATTAGAGCATAAAGCTGCATGGGCTATCAAGTTGCTGAACTTTGACATGAAGACCACAACAGAAAGACGTCTAATTCAACTCCATGAGTTAGAATAAGTTTGACACATAGCATATGAGAATTCTAAGATCTACAAAGAAAGGACCAAAGCTGCTCATGACAAGAAGATCATCCCAAGAGATTTCCGACCAGGTAATCATGTATTGCTCTTTAACTCTCATATAAAAATATTCCCTGGGAAGTTGAAATATAGGTGGTCTGGACCATTTATCATCAAGGAAGTGAGACCATATGGTGCACTTGTTCTGTTTGATCTCCAAGGTAAAGAGTTCGTTGTGAACGGTCAAAGGCTGAAACTTTATTTAGCTACTTCAGAGCTTACAGAGTTAATTGAAATACCTCTTGCTAATCCCACCTCCAATTAGAGGTAAGTACTATCAATCTATAGACATTAAACAAGCGATGAGTGGGAGGCAACCTACTATTTTAGTATTTTAGTTAGTTATATATTAGTTTTGATTCAGTCATATATTAGTTACTAACATTGCTAAGTTTTAGTTTTAAGTTCTATGTGATTCAGGAATTTTAGGAAAACACTAAAATTTGGAATAAGAAGGGATCGATCGGGAAGATGGGGGAATGATCGGGCGTTTTGGTTGTAATTTTGATTCAAACAAAATGTACGATCGGGCAATCCTCCCTGGAAAATTTTGGCCTCTGCGATCGATCGGGCATAATATGGGATCGATCGGGCATTTTGGTGAGGAATCTGGTCCGAGTAGACTGCACGATCGGGCTACAAAGTGCCCAATCGGGCATTCTCGCCTAGAAATTTTTAACACAAATGCCCGATCGAGCACACTAGCGCTCGACCGGGAGATTTACCCAAGTAAACCGAAATCACTTGATTTCAACCGGATTTTTAGCCTTGAAATGGATTTGATTTTATTTTAACCGGATATCCCCCTATTTCGTTTTCCCTAACTCGCGAAATCGACCCCCCCCCTCCTCCATTCCTCCATCTTCTTCCTCCCAAAGCTTCCAAACTCTCTCATCTCCATAACTCTCTATCTCCCGCAAATCTTAATGGTTTTTCATGATTTTTGAGCCTAATTCGCTTGGTTTCTCGGCCTAAATCCGTTTATAACCCTCTTTAATCGATTCAAACAAGGTATGATTCCAATTTCACCACTTTTCATTTCACCAATTAGGGTACTTTTGAGAAAAAATCGATTTGGGTGGTTTGGTTGTTGGAATTAATACCTAGGATGCCTTTCTACTCTCTTTTGTGCTTAATTGAACAATGCATGTTGATTTCTTGAGAGTTAGGTTGAGATTTTTTTATTTTGATTTGGGAATTTAGGGTTTTTGTTAGAAATTCAAATTTGGGAATTGTTTGTGCCTACATGATATATGTGATTGGTTTAAGAATGTTTGTCATTGCTCATTTTTGTTCTTTCCGGTTCTTTATTCTTCAAATTTTGATTTCTAAGTTTTATTGATTGCACATTGGTCTTTTGATAGTTCTTTACTTGATTTTTTGCTAAATTTGCTTAGTATTGCTCTAAATCATTGCTCACCATTGCCTTTGTCTTTTGATAACTTGCTTAGAATTGTTTTTGAATCATCTCGTAGTTTGTTCTTCATTGAAGCATCTTGATTCTTGCTAATTGTAACTAGTCATGCTCGATCATTGCTCATTGCTTCTCATTGTCTTTACATCTATATTCCGCATTTGATTCTTGCTAATTCTCGATCAGTATTGCTTATTCATGCGATGTTCTTATTTTCTATGTCGATAATTCTTGTTAACTCTTTGTTAGCATTGCTCGATTGTTGATAAATCATTGCTTGTTATGTCTTTAATTGTTCTGAAACTCATATTTCTTTTGAGCCCTTTCATTTCAAGAATATGTTAGACAGCGACTCACGACCTCCAGTTGCTAAGAAGACTAAGAAGCACACAACTGCTGGAAAGCAGAAAGGTGTTGCTTTGGGTAGTCAACCGACAATTGATCTTAAGTTGGTGAAGGATCCTTGGCTAAGATCATTGGGCTTAGTCATGGAAATGGATTATGACAGAGATGTTGCGGCTCGTGTCGAGTATGTGCGAGTTTGGATCAATTGGGATATTGATCATCCATTATGTTTCCAGCGACACTATCAATTTTGGCATGATGTTAATACTCTCCTGAAATTCAAATATTTAAAGAGTTTTGTGGTCTTTGTGGTCTTCTTACTCATGATTCAAGTAGCTTCTTAATACATAATGGAGGCGGGCCACCTTTGTCCGATGAAGATGGAGACTCGGATGATGAACATGAGGGACCAATGATCCAGCAACATCTTGCATCAATTGTTCAGATTGGGGAAATTCAGGAAGATATGCCCAATGGACTGGTTCTACATCCAAATATGAAGGTGAAATTGCTCCCACATAAAGACCATTCACTTTGACATTGGACTAGGCTGGAGCAAGCAACTCCTCAACTTGTAAACGTAAGGCTGCACCATACAGTGTCTATGAAGATAAGTTATCAGCCACAACATCAAGCTCATTAAGAGGTTCGGTGGGTCGTATCCGGCTAGAGTCAAAATGATTACGCTTTATTAGAACTGTTAAGGTTTTAGTATAGACTTGACAACCCGACGTCGTAAGGAGATTCATAAATAGTATCTCCCAGACATACTATGCCTTTTTGAGACAAAGCAACCGTGTGATTTAGTTCGTGATTTAAGTTGTATTTTAGGTTATGAAAATTGCATTTCAATTCCTCCTATTAGACATAGTGGTGGGATTGTTGTATGTTGGCGATCTTCTCTATCGGTTGTAGTATATTTTCAATTTGAAAATCTTGTTGATTGTCAAGTTAATTTCAATGAAGTTCAGTTCAATTTGTCCTTTGAGTATGGATACCCACATCGACCACTTTGTAGTATCCTATGGGAGAAATTGAAAAATATCTCAAAAACTATAAACAATCCATGGCTTTTATGGGTGATTTTAATGAAATTAAGAGTAATGAGGAGAGTAAGGGGGACTGTTGAGGCCTGAGAATATATTTCAAGCATTAAATCATATGTTACTGGTACGTGACCTAATTGATCTGCAGTTTGTAGGAGACCGTTTCTCTTTGATAGGAAGAAGATATAATCACACAATACGGTGTTGTTTGGAAAAATCAATGGCAAATTCTAGATGACATTTTTGTTTCCGTGAAGCTCAAACTAAGTTTCTACCATTTGGTGTGTCAGATCATCGGCCTACTGTTACAAATATCTCACAACCAGTGAGTCGAAGGGAGCATATGTTTAAATATGATGATCGATTACAATGGAGAGTTTCGACAAAGAATATAGAACTGTATTGCTAAAGATGAAATCACAACAACATCACTGCAAGACAACTTATCCCATTGTCGTAGATGAATAACATATTGAAGACAAGCACATCAGACTAATTTGCTTAAGCATATTCACCAAATTAAACGAGATTTGGATATAGCTTATACTCTGATATGTCAGTAACTCGGATAAATGTCTTGAAAGTACAACTACAAGAAGCTTATAAATTGGAAAAACGTTATTGGCGCACTCAAAGTCGGGTTTCTTGGCTTACGGAAGCAGATAGACATATCAAAATCTTTTATTCAAGAGCAAAATCAAGGACTGTCCGTAATTGGATCTCAACAATTGATTCCAATGGGGTTTCACATTGTGGTGTCAAAGAGATTGGTTCTGCGGCTGGAGAATTCTTCAGAATTGTTTACTCTATCAACAATATTCCTCAGTAGCAAGCTAATGTATTTGAAGGTTTTCAGGCATGTGTTTCCAATACAACTAATTATCAATTAATAATGCCAGTATCAGATGAAGAGTTACAAGTTATTGTATTCTCTATCGGTGCTGATATATTTCTTGTATTAAATGATAATTTGAAATTTTGGAATTTTTTAAAAAAATTTGTTAAATTTAAAAATGTTAAATCATTTAAAAAAAATTAGTTATATTAAATGATTTAATTTGAAATTTTTTGAATTTTTCTTATTTCTATATTTTTGATTTTTAGAATTTATTTTTATTTTTAATAAATTTTTGAGTTTTTATTTAAAAATAAATAAATATTAACAGTGCCTTAAATCGCAATTAACTAAATCTGTGTAAAATGAGTAAATGATTAATAGTTTATATATTAAAATGAGTAAAATAAATAATTGGTGTATTAAGTTAGATATTTTAATAATTTGTGTATTAAATGAGTAACTAGAATACAATCAATGTATTAAAATTGAATTTTCTCTTTTGAAAATAGTATATAACTGTATATTCAGATGTGTCTAAAATATTTCTTTAACTGCTATTGAAAGTTATATTATTTCTCCATTTAAAGCTATATTTATGATATACAATCAACTACCTGAACAACGAGAAGCAATGTTTGTTCTGAAATGGAGAAGATTATACACAATAAAAAAGAGAACGTGGCTGATTCATGAAACAATTAAGTCTAATACAAATTTGATATATAATTCTCCATAGAAAACTCTGGTTATGTGCACATATATCTACTCGAATTCAGTACGAAGGAATGGCTGCGAAACGGTACCCTTCAGCTCCTCTCCACGAATAGTAAGCAATCCGTGTCTCGTAGAAGCCTGTAACAAACAAAGACAACATAATTTCAGCTTACAGGCAACACAATCTGTGTCTAGTTTATGACTTTTCGACAAACATCATACGGTCAAAACAACGTGGCAACCAAACTCAGGGAACTCGTAAGCGATGGGTAAAGCGGATATAATTTCAACAGACAGAAACATATATCAGTGTCTAGTACTTGATCCGTGAAGGTTATAGAACCAAACATCATGCACTGAGCACAGTAGCATTGTATTAACTTGAGGAACTCAGAAACATGTACAGAGAGCATAATTTCAACTGACAAAGAACACAATAAGGGGTGTGCACTCGATTTATTTGGTTTTACGGTTCGGTTTATTCAGTTTTCGAATTTTCGGTTAAATTGTGGTTGATTTTCGGTTAATTTCTGTTTATTCGGTTAATTTTAGCTTTATTCGGTTAATTTAATCAAATTCGGTTTGGTTCAGTTAACGTAGTATAAATAAAATTGTTGCTGAACCAAACCAAAAACCGAACTAAATTAAAAAGTTCACCGAATAAACCGAACCAAATTAACCAAACTAAATATGGTTCGGTTCGGTTAAAATGCCCACCGGCCCCACGCCTAAACACAAATATGTGTCTTCTACTTGATCTAACACACTCAATTTCCATATAAACAAGCAAATTCCACGATAGTTTTCAAATCAGACATCATTCACTCAGAATTGCTACTCAACCAATCTCCATAGCAGACATAAGATTCAACGAGGGCATTTAAGTATCCAGCAACATGAAAAAGTAAAAGAGTGAAACAAATCAAAAGAATACAAACTCTTACCAGGGAGGAAAGTAAGGATCCCAAGTACAAGAAGTGCATAACCTTGAGAGTTATCTCCTTCCATGTGACCAGTGAAGATGAAAACCGTTAAGAGTAGAAGCAAGCAACCAAGGAACAGAAGAAAGACAGCTAGTGCTATTGATTTCCATGGTACTCTATCAAATGCTTTCGGTGTATAATCAAATCGGGGATCGAAATCTCTCCTTCCAACACCATTTGCATTATCTTCATCATCTTCTGGAAGCTGAGCATACCGTACATTACGCCTCGACGCCATTACTAATCAGATAAACAAACCAATAAACACAGACTATAGTTACGCATTTAAGAAAACCTAATGAATACGCCATCGAAGTAAGACACTATGGTCACAAACAGCGAAAGGATTAAAAATCTTGATGAAGAAAAGTCAAATTAAGATCAATCACGACTAAGTAAAGCAGATCTAGAACGAATTGCCCACACGAAATAAAACCGATTTCAAATAAGTCGTCGTTAAGATTGAGAAGAAAAACGACTCAGAACCTGATACAAATATGGAAAAGAGCTAGGGGTCGCCAAGAAACTCACCGGAACTTTCGTTACACCGTCGAGAGGATGACGATCGAACCAGGAGGAAGATCTACTTTAACGAAAGAATTGACAAATTTTCTTTGTCTCTATTGTAACGACGCGTTTTGTGAGTAACTTTTTTTTTTCTATAGAACTACTGATAATTTTGAATATTTACGGAGTAATCCACTACATTTTATTAAATCATATTTCTAACCCGATTTTTTTAATGGATTTATCTTAGGGATATTTTTTGGAAGTATCATAAATATTAAAATTTTTATGGAATATATCATAATCTAGTCAAACCATAATATGTAGTATTGTGGTATTGTAAAAAAAGACTAAGTTATCCTCTCTCTAATGGACAAGAAATGGTGACAAGAAATGTTAGTTTAGAGAGAGGATAACTTAGTCTTTTTTTACAATACCACAATACTACAATAACTTAGTTTTGCATACTAGATAATTTTCTCCATTAGTCTTTTTTTACAATACCACAATACTTATGCAAAACCATAATATGTAGTATTGTGGTATTAAATAATGGTGACAAGAAATGTTAGTTTTGCATACTAGATAATTTTCTCCATTAGTAGACAATATCTTTGCATTTAATGGACAAAAGAATTTATTTCTTTAATGTTTTGCTGGTTTATGATGATTATTAGATTTGATTAAGTCCACATTCAGGTAGTGGATCATCTGATATCTTTGACTGCCAGACTAACATAGGAAAGACTTATATTTAGTAATATATTATAGTTGTTTTTTTTTATGTCCATGTATAGTTAGTGGACAATATGATGTCTTCTTGTAACGTAAAAAAAATATAATATTATGGAGTACGTATAATTCATTTTTGTATATTTCTTTGTTAGTGGACCAAAATCATTTTTGTTGTCCATCGAGTTGTCCATCAATGCAAACAGCTTGTTCACTCGCTTCTTTTTTTTTCTTGTTCACTTAATACAAAATAAACACATTTATTGGATTTTGAAATATTTTTCAAAAAAAAAAAATAGTGATATTATAGTGAATTGTAAGAGAGATATATATGTATTTTGTTAATGTTGGTTATGGTAGTGTCCACAAACTTTAATGAATATGGTATTTTTCATAAGTTGACCACTTAATATGGCAATCTTTCTAATTAACTCTTTATCTTATATCCGAGGCGAAAAAGAAAAAAAAATTTTATATACTAAAATAGAAGTTAGTTTTGCTATCTATGTTACACCTTTTATTTTTCTTAGGTGTCAATTTCACAAATTTTTAGAAAAAAAAAAGAATTATGCAAATGATTAATCATTATTCAAAATAAAATAAAAAATTGAGTGAGAAAAGAAGATATTACGTCTTAGAAAAATAAATGTCATAGAACTTTAACCGTTCATTTCCATGATCTCTTAGTTTCACTTATAAAATTAACTTTGAATGAATCAGATATGTAACTGATTACATGTTTTATTTAAACAATTCTTATTGCCTTACAAAGTTATTTTTATATACTAAAACATAAGTCAGTTTAGTGAAAACTGACGTGCTATTTATGTTACACGTGTCTTTTTTCTTAGGTGTCAATTTCTCAAATTTTTAGAAAAAAAGAATTATGCAAATAATTAATCATTATTCAAAATAAAATAATAAATTGAGTGAAAAAGAAGATATTACATCTTAGCAAATAACTGTCATGAAACTTTAACTTATCTCCATGATCTCTTAGTTTCATTTACAAAATTAACTTTGAATGAATAATCAGATATAGATATGTAACTGATTACATTACAGTTCTTATTTAAACAATTATTATTGCCTTACAAAGTTATACATTCTTTTGTTTCTATCGTACTTAAGTCAGTTCCAAATCTTTGTAGCACTTCATAGTAAGCAATATTATTTTATAATATGTATATTAGAACACTTAAATTTTTTTTTATGATTCAAATTCCCATCATGGTTTTTGTGGATTTATACATAAAGATTTTGGGTTTTTTTTTCTTCTATATAAAATGGTGCACATCAGTTGTTTGATAAAATGCTTCCACCTTTATCTGAAAAAATATTTTTTTAATGCTGAATTTTTATTTTCATATTCGGTGAACCCACAGAAGAAACACCAAGAGTAAAATTAGAATTTAGAGCCTAAGTATAGACTCGGAATAAAGAGCCAGAATATCATAATCTAATCAGATAGAGATCTGGATTTAAGTAAAGAGAAGAGACTACACACAACTTCAAAAGATGTAGATAAGAGAAAGAAACATCTAAAGCACAACTCAGACTTTGCGAATCATAGAAGAGGAAGAAAGATGACTCTAATTCTTGAGCAGTAACGAAGATGGAGACACAACGAGTAAATAGAGATAAAAGTTTCTCCTCAACTTAGTCACAATAATTAAATAATTATAGGTATAGTTTTGTAGCGCTAAAAAATTATTTTTGTTTAATGTTGATACGTACGTATTTGACATCACATTTATATAGTGTGGTATATACTCATTATTTTTTTTGTCACACTCATTGTTTTTTTATTTATGTATGTCACTCATTGTTTTTGATATATGTATGTATGTATTATTTATAAGTTTATAAAAATGATTTTACTATATATAACATTTCTATGATTTACTTTTATCATTTATATTTAAAAAGTATAATATTTTATAAAAAATAGAAAAAAAATTATGTTAAGTTTTAGGGAAAATTATGATAACAAGATCCAAAAATGTGTTATAATTTGTTAAAATATTATTTTGTAAAAATTTTTATTTAAGTGCTTTCTTATTTCGTAATGATAAATTATTTCTATAGAAGAATATTATTTATTTTTGTGAATGGTGAATTTCTTATGTGAACGATGAAAGATGAATCGCTTATCAAAATAATAAATAGTTCATATAAATGAAAAAATACATATAATAAAAAACTTAATTATCAAATTAAAAATAAATATACATTTTTCCAATAATTGTAACGTTTAAATTATAGCTTTTAGGCCCGTGCATAGCATGGGTCATAGTACTAGTTAGTACTAAAGGTTGTCACTCTTTCTAGAGCCTAAACTTAAATCTGATCATGTTTTTTTCTTTTCCATTTGATAGTTAAAAAGTAACTTCATTTGTAGTTATTCTTTTCTACATCAATTTAGATTGGTTTTTCTTCTTCTTTGTAAAATCTAAGTATCAATCACAATTTCACTATGTCTTGCGCCGGCAAATTACTTCATAGTCGTGAAGGCCGAGCTTCCTCTTCCAACCAAATATCACACAACTCAAGCTTTCCTATCACTGGAAATACAAATGTGCCTCAACTTCGAACTAGATATTCATTCAATCAAACTTATACCTAAGGTTGGCCAAAAATATTTGAAATACGAATTTGAAAACGAAAAAATTACCAAACCAAAACTATAAAATTATTGGAAGATCGTAGAGATCGACCAAATCAGAATTTAAAGATTCCAGAAGATCAATAAAATCACGAAGATATCATAATATCTTAGATTAGGAAA
>OVBE01004239.1:0-24498 GCA_900406425.1 Iberis pinnata | reverse complement strand
AACTCTTGCATAACACTGCTTGATACTTACAACTTGCAATTCATTTGTGTTAATGGAATCATAGTAGATAGTTTGGAGTATAATAGTTATGTGAGGATTCGTGAATCATGGCAGTACATAATTGTGAACTTATTTATTGAATAGTACTTCATTCTCTTAGAATCATGGTAGATAGTTTCGACTTCACAGTTTGTTGTTTTATCCTAATTGGTAAAGAAGCTAGGATGGTTTGAATGTGAGCAATGGCTGACACAACTAAATTGTTTTCTGATTAGAGAATATGTCTTCCTTGTCAACTTTGGTCCCATTAGAAGATCTAGATCAGATCAAGAATGCCCTACTAGGAATATTTGATTATCATAATTTAACTTATCAACAAGGAAAATAAAAATTAACGAACATTAATATTGAGTCGATAGCATATACATATCAACTATGAAAAAAACAAACAAAAATAAATAAATTGAGTGTACAAATATATCGACTTCAACAAAAATCAACCATAAAATATAAGTTGACTGTATAAAATAAAGTCGATTTAATTAAAGGTCAAGTTAATTTTATAAATAAATAGTTAAATAAGTCAACCAAATAACAAACTGAATGTTATTTACCTAAGTATACTTACGAAAACATATCAACAAGATTCAAAAATAAGTCGATGAAGATGAAAAAACAACTCAACAGTTGTAATATGTATACTGTACACAAACTCTTTCGTACCACTAAATATGTCAATTGTTGTAGTATAAGTCAACATACAATGAAATAAAATCAACTATACAAAACAATATGATTAAAAAAAACACAACTGAAAATTCTATTAGTCAAGAGAGAAAATAAGCCAAAATTATTTAGGTAATAATAAATTTAAAAATTAATTATATTTTATAATTAATTTAATTATAAAATATCATTTTTATTTTTGGAATTAATAAATATAAGGACATTTTCTTCATAAAAAATATATGTGTGTACTTTTCCAAATTATGCAAATATATGGTGTATTTTTTAAATTTCATGTATAGTTTAGGTTAGTTTTCAAATTGTCCCAATAACATTTACTTTCATCTTTTTTTCGCATTATCTGGAACCTATGATTTTTTTCTTTCTTTATCAACAGTTTTATAGCATTATCACTTTGGAGATTTGAACTACAGTGTATGAGGTCATACTTTAGGACTATTTGCCACTAGATTATAGACTCTCTTCATCTCGAACCCTATGGATTTAAGCAACTACATTAACCTTTTTTCAAAGATAAAAAGAAATAGAAGAGCCTTGTTGAATCAGGGTTTCACCTTAAAAATGAATTGAAAGAGGCTTCTCTTGTTTTTATTGCTCTCTTTTAATATATATTCGAATACCCTAGTTTCAATCATGGAATCCCCTATTTATAGATACATGATAGATGATTAAATTAAATTTATGTTATACAATATTCTCCTAATCTTTTAGAAATACTTCTTAACAATATTTGGAATTATCTCATAAATAATATACTCGCTAATTAACCAAAACCGTCTTTCCGCCGAGGTGGCCTTATCTTCGGTCGGTGATCTCAGTTTGGGCTTGTTTAGGCCCAACTCATTCCATCTGGGTTGAGGGTCCGTAACTTCGTTGGTATGCCTAGGATCGGACATGCCGAATCGAATCTCCATCTCGGGTTCGTGATCGATGTGAAAATCTCGATATCAACAAGCCTATTGAGAAGAAGAAAAAAATTGCTTCCATACTCATGCTGTGCGAGAAGAGGATATGTTCCCATTATTCGTCTTTCGACAGTAGCGTAGTTGGAAGCCCAAAGAGATTGCACACAAGGATCTTAATTTTTCCAGTTTTGAACAAAGGCATGCTAATCAAATGGGATGAAATCATCTCGATGAGGTCTTTCGAATTTGTGAAAAATAAATTGCAATAACGTTCTATCTTGTGAATACAATCTAAAGCTTAAACAGTGACGGTCCTAGAATTACTTACTACATAGTTCAAAGATAAATTTTAAATAAAATATTATTTGATATATATATATATATATATATATATATATTTATATTTATATTTATGTCAACCATTTTTTGTAAAAAATATATAATAAAATTAAATGCATTTTTGGATGGTATGTACATTAAAAGTGATATTATAGATTATGCAAGTTGGTTTATAAATATTTATAAAACATAATACTTATTCATTTTTAATTTCTTCATATGAACAATATCTACAATAGTTTGAATCGTATAAGTAATTAATATTTATTTTACTTTTATACCATATCCTTACTCCTAGTAAACTCCTGTCGATTTGTAGTCATCACGATCTCCAGTCAATCTGCATAAGTAAACACGTGAATTAGTGGCTGGTTACGAGCTGAGGAAAAGATACATGTGTGCATGGAACCAGCGAAATAGCGAAGAAGTCGTTTCATGGCGTGCCAATGTGTTGTAGTCGGGCGATGCATAAACTGAGACAGCTTGTTAACAACAAAGCTAATATCCAGTCGAGTAAGGGATAGATACTGTAGGCTTCCGATGAACGATCTATATTCCTTTGCTTGCGGAAGGGGATCTCCATCCCGAACCGTGAGTGTGGTGGACGTACACAACGGTGTGAGAACATGTTTGGTGTCACTCATGTGTCCTATGTAACAAATCTGCAATATAACAGGTCTGAATTAGTAAAAGACCAATGGCGCTACGGTGAACCTCAATACCAAGAAAATAAGATAAATCATCTAGATTCTTAAGAGAAAACGAGAAGATAGAGCCTGGATGAAGCACATGAGTTGTTCCGGTTTGTTCTCAGTAATAACCAAGTTATCGACATAGACCAGCATGTAGATCAAGGTTCCAAGTTTGTTGTAGATAAGGAGAGAAACATCAGCTAGTGAGTTGACAAAACCATAGTCGAGAAGATAGTGGCAAAGTTCGTTGTACCAAGCCCGATGCGCTTGTTTGAGACCATAGATCACCTTATGAAGTCAACAGACAAACGACATGTTAAGTGAATCATGGAATCCTGGTGGCTGAACCATGTAAAATTCATCTTCAAGAGTCCCTTGAAGAAATGCGTTGTTGACATCAAGTTGGTGAATAGGCCAATTACAGGAGAATGCAATATTCAAGATAAGGCGGATGGTGACTGGTTTCACTACCGGGCTGAATGTGTCTTTAAAATCAATGCCTGGTCGCTGATGGAAGCCCTTATCTTCAAGCTGCGCCTTGAACCTGTCAACTACACCATTCCATAAGCGTTTAATCGTAAATATTCAATGACAACCAACAACATTAGAAGCAATATTAGAAGGAACTAAAGTGTATGTATTATTGTGGGATAATGAATCTATCTCAACTTGCATTTCTTGACGCGAACGTGGATCTTGAAGATCTTGGTTCAACGTCTTTGGTGGGAGTTCATGAAGCTTGTGAATTGTCACATGAAGGTTAAGCTTCGCTAGAGCTTTTCTGGGTCTGGTACTACACCTTAGAGGTGGAGAAGAAGGTAGTGTATCAAGTGAAGGAGATGTAAGAGGTGAGGCTGAGGTTGTTGTGTCTGGTGGAGGATTAGACGTCTTGATAGTGGGTGCAGAGGAAAAAATGGTGAAGCTGGTAATGGATCAAGAGTTGCTGATTCAGTTTGTTGTATTTGTGGAGAAGCTGGAGCTGTCCGAGTTGAAGACTCCAGCCGCAGGTCTGTTGGTGTAGGGAGCAGACCCGACAAAGGAGATGGAACATGGTGATGAGGCATATAAATTGAGCTGAAGAAGCCGTTGGTATCCTAGAGGCAGCATGTGTTAGTGGATTATAGGAACCTGCATCAGACGTCATCAAACCTGGAAATTTAAAAGGAAAAACACTTTCATGAAAAACAACATGCCATGAGACATAAATACGAGAGGTAGTCCGATTAAGACAAATGTATGCACTTTAAGTTATAGAATAACCAAGAAATACACCTGGAGAGGACCTAGTATCTAATTTATGAGAGGCATACAGTTTTAACCAAGGAAAACACAAGCAATCAAAAACTCGTAATTTTAAATAGTTCGGTTCAACTTTAAACAAAGAATGAAATGGTGATGGCTTATGCAAAAAATTCGTGGGCATCCTATTAATCAAATACATATCTGTTGGAAAAGCATAAGACCAGTATGAATGAGGCATAGAAGCATGAGATAATAATGCAAGTCCAGTTTCCACAATATGTCGATGTCTACGTTCGGCAATACCATTATGTTCAAGAGTATGTGGGAGACTAGTGAGATGTGAAATACCATGAGTTGCTAAAAAATTTCAAAGACCAACATATTCTCCACCTTTATCAGAATACAAGGTTTTGATTTTAAGATCAAACTTATTTTCAACCAAAGTCTTAAATTTAATAAAAACCGTATGAACATCTTATTTCTTTTTCAACGGATACAACCAAGTATATCAAGTAAAGTGATCCACAAAATAACATAATATTTGTAACCATCAAAGGAAAACACAGGAGATGTCCAAACATCAGAGAAAACAATATCAAGTGGCTGCAATGAGACAAGTGTGGAATTATGAAACGGTAACTTATGCATCTTATTAATCGAATAAGAAACACATGGTTTAGTAATAGTAGCAAAAGAGGAAGTTGAAATTAAGAAACAATAGTTTTTAATACAGAAAGAACAAGATATCGTAGTCTAAAATGCCATTCTAATAGAGTAGTCTTGATAGTAGAAACAAAAGCAAGAGATGGTTTCTTAGTGCTAGGAACAGTAGGCCACTCATAGGTACCGTCCTTAAGCTTGACTTCGAGACGAAGAGCCCCCGTTTGAAGGTCTCTCACCTGGAAATAAGTAGGTGTAAAGGTAACAACAACTCCATTTGTAACACACAATTGAAAAACAGAAATTAAATTTTTAGAAAGTGATGGAACACATAAAACATTTTTGAAAAAGAAAGGACGTGTGTATGAAGGGGTTGAGAGTGAACCAAAATGGGTAATTGTGAGGCCGGATCCATCACCTAGAAGTACATTATCACCACCTCGATATGGAGTATGGAAGGAGAGGTTCTCAAGATAAGAAGTCATGTGATGACTTGCACTCGAGTCTAATAGCCATGCAAAGGAGTCCGATAATTGAGAAGAGTGTGCCGAAGGCTGCCATGGCTGTTGGAAAGGAGAAGGCTGTCACGGCTGCTGGTTATGTTGAGGCCGAAACCCTCTGAATTCCGGGAAAAACTTTGCACTCTGTCCCTGCATATTACAGATTTGACAACGTCCAAGATAGGGATGAGAACCCGAGCTGTTAGTGAAACAAGCCTGATTATTAGAGCCTGAGTTGTTACGATTTTGAAACTGTTGTGTGTTGCGAGACTGAGACTGATTGTTATGATTTCTGTTGCGTTAGTTCTATGTCCTCCTCATCTCTGTAGCATTATCCACAACTGGTGCAAAAACAGAATGTTCAGAACAAAGGATCATTGCTTCCCAATTCAGCAACCGCTCATGAAATTCAGAGTAGGTAACAGGACGACCTCGTCCATTGATTGCACAATTTCTGGCTTGTACTCCTCAGGAAGTCCAGCTCAAATCTTTTCAACGAATTCTTCATGTTCCATAGGCTTACCAAGAAGGGAGAGATCATCAGCCTTTGACTTGAGGAGGCGCAAATATTCAGCAATCGTTTTAGTGCCTTTGACACAACTTTTGATGTGAAACCGAAGTTGCTTGATGTGTTCTCTTGATGGGTCCCAAAGGTACTGAGGAGAGAGTCCCATATGTCGGCTGCAGTAGTGGCACTTGAGACGATTGATTGTTCGGATAGTGAGATCGCACCAAAAAGAGCATTAAAAAGAAGACGGTCTTGTTGAGTCCAAGCCAGGTAGTCGGGATTCTTAGTAACAACACCTGCAATAGTAACAGTTGGTGTAGGAATGTGAGTTGAAGGTGTGAGAAACCGATGAAGCTCATGTCCCTCAAGTAGTGCTTTAACTTTCTTGCTCCATATCATGTAATTGGATGAATTGAGCTTCTAAACATTACACATGTGGATGGAGAGGAGAGTGGATTGAGGATTCTGGACATTAAAAACACAAGTCCTCTCAAAGTTTCATGAGTTTTCGGACATGATATCTGCAGATTACGTGAAAAACTATAAATATTGCAGAGAGATAAAAGTCCAGAAAGAAAAAGAAACGAGGCAGAAGGTCTAGAGAGAAGAAAAACAAAGGAAGCAAAGAGAAGCAAAGAGGAAAAAAAACAGAGTGATGAAGCTCAATGGATTAGAGAGGAAGCTCAATGGCTTAGAGGGAGAAGAGCGGCTGAGGGATTATCACTGCTCTGATACCATATTAGGTTGAGCAAAGATAATTTTTTATTAACACTTAGGGTATAATATATACAAAGCTCATATCTAAGTAAGGTAAGTAATATATACAATATAACTTATGAATCAATCAAGGGGATGTGATTATATCCTAATAGAATTCACATTTTTCCTAGTTAAATGTACCCACCAACAAAAACAGTGAGTCCTCCCTTGAGCCTAGAGAATATTAAGGAATTCCACATGAAACCGAGAGGTTCCACGTCTTAATCTTTGCATCAATTTAACCAAACACAAACCCAGTTAAAGGGACCCTTTTAGATCCGGAAAACAAAGACCTCTATCAACGAGATCCGCTTGGAGAGAGGGTCTAAAACATTGGATCTACGCGATGAGAGAAGATAACTCTTTCGATGGAGAGCGACAGTAAAGCTAGGCAGACCAGACTCCATAAATAGGGACCCAAACTGGAAGAGGATCCAAACGCCATAAAAGAAGAACATTTAGCGAAGGAAAGAACCACCGCCTTGTTGGCTTTACAACATGGTTCCCAAACTTACATCAGTCAGACAACCTACTAGAGGAACTAAAACCCTGCATACGGCAGAATCAAGACCACTTCACACCAAAAAAGCTCCCCCAACCTTAGAAAACCGGTAAACAAAAAGATTGAAAAAGAAACCAAAGAAGACCAGCGCTAAATAAGCTGCTGGTCACTGGTCTTCAAACGAAATCTATAAAAAGGAGGTGGCGGGTATAAATTTTTTTTTTGAGAGAAAGTTTTGTTTTTTGGTGTTGATGGACTTACCTTTATATAATTGAGGAATTCTTTGAAATACCATCAAATGAAATTTAAATTCCAAATATACTGCACACTCCCAAAAGTTTCAAAAATAGCACATACCTACCAAATGTTCCAAAAACACCACAAACATAAAAAGTAAAATTTAAAGGTTTAAAATTTATAATTTTGAATTTGGGTTCACTAAATAGAGTTCAGAGTTTAGTTTTGAAGGAGGTAGGATATGATTTTAGAGTTTTAGGATTTAAATTATAAATTATAAAGCTATTTCAAATTTTGTGGTATTCTTGGAACATAAATATTTTTGTTGTATTTTTAGAAAATTTGGTGGTATTTTTGGAATTTTTGGGAATGTGTAGTAATTTGGAATATACTCAATTTTTTTTTTGATATTTTTGAATCTCCATATATAATTTATATAATGTAAATTAAATTTATAAGTTATCTCTTGTTTAGAACAAGTGGTTAAATTTTCTTTCCGTTCTACTTTTTCTCATTACTGATTTTTGTCACATTTTATCTCATTACTAATTTTACCTTTAGTTTTTGTGTTCGTCGTCTATTCAGTTTAAGTTAAAGATATTATATGATTTTTGGAAATCAAAATCTATATAAATAGTAAAATATTTTATGAGCCTGCCGCTGACCTGAATATCTTTAAGTCAATCAACAAGCTTTTTAACATTAATGATATTACTTGTGCTGAAGGTTGGTGGTTTATCATGTACATAGTATACATTCGAGGATCTTGTCATTGCGTTATTATATTATTATCAGTGGAACCAAACAGCGGTTTGAGATTGATGTTGACCTAAAGGTTATTATCGTATCTTAAAGAATTTGTCTGTTTGTAAGTTGTTTGTATTATGGCAGCCTGCAAGCATATATTTTTTGGTAGATTACGAAGGATAAACATGAAACACAATTTGGAATTTGTCTCTTGTCTTGCCAACTTTTCAATGTTCTTGGTGATTTAAGATGGACGTTGCCAAAAATATTCTTATCAAGCGTAGAGAATTTGTCTGTTTGTAGTTGTTTTTTTTAATATAGTGCAACTCATGAACCGTTTAAACTAATGAACCGTATGATCAATATCTGTTAGATAGTTTGAAGTTATGGTCTGTCATAATAATATGCATTTCTTTGTGATATCCAATCTATCTATACTAATTGAGTAAGCTTACTGAATATATAATTTGCGCAGAATGATTATTGTGGAACATATGCTAAAAAAATTGGTTGGATGTGGTGTATATAAGATCGATACAAAAGCTATAACTATTCCATAGCATGATCTGACAAGATAATTTTTTTCGCTTTACTTATTCATATTATGGGAAGTGGCTTTGATTGCGAATATTTTGTAAAGCTGAGAGGAAATAATCAGTCAGATGCCTAAAATCGCAATCCAATAGTTTCAAATATTCTTGTTATACTTCGTACCTATTCAAACACGACTCTGTATGAGCCTAATCAACAGTTCAAATGCTGAATCAAAATAAAAACAAACAACAGAGAACAACATAGGTTTGATATCCCACTTTGGATTTGATGAATCCTACGTCTGAGCCGAGTACAACTTGGAATCCACTAAATCAAGAGCAACACAGTTAGAGATAAAACAAAAAAATGATCGACCTCTCACCCCAATGTGTTTTCCGAAGCTCACACTACTCGAAATCTCACTTGATCTCTCTAGAGAACTCTCACCTTGAAACCCAACCCTAGAATGAATCGATATAGAGAAACAATCTTTGAGACTTGATTATAACAGCTCAAGAATCAGTTACAAGCTCTCAACTAACTCTAACAACCCCAAAACCTCCATCGATGGCATTGAAGAAGTAACCAGAGCTGCTCTTGTTCTGATTTACATCTTGTAACAGCTAAATCGAGATTCTGATTCCAAATTGCCATACCAAAACTGGTTCTCAAAATCAATTCTGATTTATTAACCTGGTTTAAGCTAAAATAGAACCAACCAACTAATCAATACACGATTAGAATCAAACCAATATATAACAAACTTCACCTTGGTTTGAACTTGAATCTCTCTATTTCACCTTCCTGTGGATTCCTCTTGGCCATGCCTCTGATCTTACTCAGCAGACACTCAACAAATTCAATAGTTCTTTGAATTTGTTGATTGGTAAAACCTTGATAAAAATGTGGGCATGATTTTCACTTGTGTGAATCTTTGAAACCTTGAGCCTACCCTCTTCAATGTAATCTCTTATGAAGTAGAACTTGAAAGCAATTTACTTTGTTCTTTCATAGAAGATATTATTCTTTGTCATAGCTATGGCACCGTGAGAGTTACAAAACACCTCCACACTATCCTGCTTGTTCCCAAATTCTCTGCAAAGATCACGAAACCATGTAGCTTCTTTTGCAGCCTCTGTCTTTGAAATAAACTCAGCCTCTGTAGTGGAAATAGCAACAACACTATGTAAGGAAGATTTCCAGCTAATAACACATCCACCTGGATATGCTCTTGTTTTTGTTGTTGTTGTTTTCTCTCTTTTCTGTCCTTCGTCTACAGTGTACGACGCATCACCTTCCTTTTTATTTGTATTTTTCCTTTAATTCCATCTCCTTTGATCTTGTTGTAGCTACAACTTCATCCATTGTTAAAGTTTCTCTTCCATATTTTAGTGTCCCCTTTAGATAGTTGTATTGAGTTGGTAAGGAGTTGAGAAGCAAGATTGCTTGTACTTCTCCAGAGATTGTCACATTTATACTTGCCATATCTGCTACTACCTTCAAGAAATCATCAACATTCTCATCAATTAATTTTCATTCTTACATCCTAAACGTATAAAATTTGTGTTGCAAATAGATTCTATTAGGAAGATTTTTAAACAGATACAACCTTTCTAATGTTGACCATGGTGAGGCAGCAGTTGTACATGAATCGATCTTCCTTAGTACTTGATCCCAGCCTCTCTGTTTCTTCTTCTTAATATTCTTCTTGTTCTTCATCTTTTCTGATCTTTGATCTAGGCTCAATTCCTGTTCTTTCTTGAAGAACATCTTTCAAGCCTAACACAGAATGATTTTCCAGCATTCTCTTCTTCGACATTGAGAAATCCCATTTTCCATCGAAGCGCTCCACCTCTATGCGAGTATTTGCCATTGATGCGCAACCTTGAGCTCTGATACCACTTTTTTAGGATCTTGACCTTACTTTTGCATCAATCAAATGATTAAGAAACTCACAATCTCTCAAATAAATCACTCCTTTGTTCTCACTACCAAGAAAGTAAATAGAACTAAGAACAAACATGAATTCTTAACCAAGATTTCGGATAAGCTACTCTCTGGGGTTTGGCAGCACAAGGAAGAGAAATTCACTATCAATGAGTCTCACAAATCATTGACCTCCCGTACCTTTACAATGTAAGCTTAAAGACCTGTTTATAAGCCAATCAACCAAGATCAAGATACTAAAGAGAAACTAACAGATTTGTAACCTCCTATAACTACTTATAATAGCTCTCTAATAGTCAAAATAGACTCAACTCTTCATTGACATTTCTCCTTCACTTAGAAAGAAGAAGACCTCAGCTTCTAGAAACAAAATTTTGGATCAAATTAAAGTGAAAACCGAATTGAACCAAGATCCGGTTAAGTCACTAAGTAGCTGCTCTATTTCAGTCAAATAAATGGCCAAATTAATCGATCAAATCTGTTTCTTTTTTGTTGCTTAAGTTTAGGATTCTCAGTTTTGTTATTTCTTTTGGTTGTAAGGATATATATAGCCATCTATTTTATTGAATGAAGTATGCAATTTCAGAAGTTTATTTCTCATTACAAGCTTTATACTATCATTTGGTATCAGAGCTTGCTATTGAATTTTTGAAATAGCAAAGAAGAGAAACCGCAATTTCACACAAAGTGAGAAGAAATGGTTGATGAAAAGATGAAGCTACCTTAGTTTGATGGCCACTGGGATCACTAGAGCGAGGTGATAGAGAACTTCTTCAGAGCAAGAGAGTTATGGAGTTTAATTGAGACAGGGTATGAAGAACCTGCAACACCAACTGTACTTCTGGCTGAACAAAGACAACAGTTGGATGAAGCCAAAACAAATGATCACAAGATAAAACACTACCTTTATCAATCCATTAATAGGAAAATAATGGAGCAGATACTAGACAGGAGGACCTCAAAACTCATTTGGGATTCAATGAAAAGGAAGTTTGGTGGCAATTAGCGTGTGAAGAGATCCCTGTTGCAGAAACTAAGGCGTGATTTTGAGCTGCTTGAAATGAAGGAATCAGAAACAGTTGAAAAATATTTCAAGCGTGTGTTAGCTATCACAAACCAGATGAGGAGCAATGGAGAAGTCATGAATGACTCAGAGGTAGTAGATGAGATTTTGAGAACTCTAAGTGAGATGTTTATGTATGTAGTTGTGTCTATTGAGGAATCAAAGGAGATAGAGAGAATTACACTTGAAGAGTTGCAAAGCTCTCAGGCAGTTCATGAACAAAAATTCAGAAAGCAAGACAAAGATGATGATCAAGTCTTGAAAGTAACACTCGGGAGAGGAACTGGATTTAGAGGAAAATGGTCAAATATGAGAGGTAGAAGACGTGGAAGAGGAAGAAATTTCGTTAACAAAAGTACAACTGAATGTTATAAATGCCATAAAATTGGTCATTTTTAAAATGAGTGCCCAAAATGGGACGAACAAGCAAATTATGCAGCATTTGAGAAGACATAAGCAATGTTGCTAATGGATCACATTGAAGATGAAACTGACACTGAAGTACCTGATCTCAGAATTGCAGAAGCTGAACAGATCTTGATGGTTTATTCTAGACAGCAAGAAGACATGAGAAAGAAGGCTTGGTTTCTTGATTCTGGCTGCTCAAATCACATGAGTGGAATCAATAATTGTTCATGGATATGAATTCGCAATTCAATCACTCTGTGAAACTAAGCAATGACAAACGTATGCAAGTAACATGAAAGGGCAATGTGAAGCTAATGTTCAATGATGCAGTATACATAATCACCGATGTGTTTTATGTACCGAAGCTCAAAAACATCTTGTTGAGTCTTGGCCAGCTTCAAGAGAAGGAACTAAACCACCATCATCAAAAAGGGAGCATGTAAGATTTTTCATGATGAAAGGGGACTGATAGCAGAGAACAAGATGAGCATTGATATCACTCGGATTTAACACATTTTAGTGGGTATTTATACATATTATTTAGTGTTATCCGAGTGTTTTTCTTGTGTTTTAGTATATTTTTTTCAAAATTTGGTGTTTGGGACATTCTGGAGAAAAATGACGATATTTGGAAGAATTCAAGTGCAAATGAAGAATGATTTGTCCAAGTCTCGAACAAGGATAGATCGATCGATCCAAGTATGGATAGATCGATCCAAATCACATGAAGTTTTATAAGAGTTGAGGTCGATCGATCCATCATCGGATCGATCGATCCCCTGGATGCTTAGATCGATCGATCCATCACTGGATCGATCGATCCCCTATGTCGAACTGAAGGAAAAACAAGCTAAAAGACGCATTTGACCTCAAGATCTATCATTAGTTTTTATTATTTATTATTTTCTTTTATTCTCAAACTATAAAAAGCCCTTTTGGCTTATCATTTTCAGAGAGAAGTTTTTAATAAGTTTTAGAACAAGCTTTATCGCTGAAGTTCCAGAGAGAAGAGATCTACATTTGTATTTGAGAGGATTTATGAACTCTGATTTTGTTATATACAATTTGGCTTTTTTTATTCTTTAATGTTTACTCAATCTATGATTTCTGTTCTTGCAATCATGTATGAGCAGTCTCTTTGTTAGGTTTTAGAGTTTTCCTAGGGGAAACCAGGTTAATCGTTAGGGTTTGATAGAATGAATTGAAATTTGTTAGGTTCTCAGTCTAGATTTATTCTTAGCGCATGAATTAGAGTAGCTAACTTGTTCATTGATCACAGAATTATAAACTCAAAGAGATTTGGTTTAGAAGTCTGATCTAACCTAGATGAATAAGTGCCTTTGCTTGCAGGAGTATTGTCTTAGGGGCTTATGAACTTATCGAATCTAAATTGAAATGCATGACCGAATTATCTAAATACGGCCGGAGTTTGTCTTTAGTAATTTGAGAATAGGGATCCAATACTTCGGAAGAATATTAGTCTAATATTGTCTTTAGAGTTGGGAATTATTCTCAGCAATCAATACTGCATGTTAACCTTGACCTTTAACTTGAATACCTGCAAAATTCTCTATTGCCTAGCGTTTTCGTTAATCGTTTTACAATCACTATTTTAATATGTTCTTAGCTTAATTCGATTTTAAACCGAGAGTCGTGCTTTCTTGGTCTCTGTGGATTCGATCCCTCATATACTGCTGTGTTTGCTGTGCACTTGCACTGAATATATTTATGTTAAAACCTGAGTGTATCAAGTTTTTGGCGTGGTTGCCGGGGACCAATAATGCCTCTTAATTTTTCTATAGAGTTTAGACTGGGAATTTTTTTTTCAGTACTAATTGCGTTTCTTTATTCTTGATTTTCCTTTTTACAGGTTGATGATCCAGCGATCTAATAAGTCAAAGGAATTACTCAGCCCTGTTAACAAGGACCTATTGGATCTAGAACGCTCCATCCAAAAGGAGAGAAGGAACTCTCAATCCTCCAATTCTATGGGGGATAATCTCATTCCTATTCAGTTCTTTCTCGAGATCCGAACGACCCCCCATCTAGTTCGTCGAATCCCAGTTGAAGAAACATAGTTAGACAACAACCCCCTCCCCCTCTTGAGATAGACAATTCAATTTTCAATCCGATAGGAGGAGGATAAGTAGGCAATCAAGTGCCACAAGGAGTTTAGAGAGGTGGTAATGGTAATCAGATGGAACCTAAAGTCATTTTGTTGAATGACCCATTAGAACATGCTTTCAATCACCCACCTCAACAAGACATGGTTCTCGTTGGAGACTTTAACAACCCTGAAGCTTTCCTCACTTATAGGAATGCTCTTAATCCTCATCAACCTCAGAGACATGATTATAATTACCCATTCTAGCTCATTCAGCTCATATGTCAGAGTCAATTCTATGGTCTTCCTACTGAGCACCACCTGGATCACATAGATAGTTTTGAGGATATATGCAGCACTGTCCAGCTTGATAAAGTCCCTCGGGAATTTAAGCTCTTTAATCACTCGCTAGCGGACAGATCTCTACGGTGGCTAAAATCTTTACCACCTAACTCCATAGAAACTTGGGATGATTGTAAATCCAAGTTCTTGAATCAGTTACACTCCTACTAGGACCAATAATTTGAGAAACCCGATTTCTTAGTTTCATCAAGGTCCTTCAGAGTCTTTCTATGAAGAATGGGATAGATTCAAGGAGTATCTTTGGGATTGTCCTCATCATAGATTTTCTGAGTTGAATCTTCTAAATACCTTTTACAGAGGTATTGAGCAGCAATATCGGCTTTCTTTGGACATAGCAAGTAATGGAGATTTTAGGACCAAGCCAGTGTATGAAGCATATCATCTTATAGGCAACTTAGCTGCGAGTAGCAGTAACCATTGTCCAAATTTGGATAAAAGGGAAGGATCATATGACTCAGAATCCTCAGAACTGGCTGAAGTAAAAATGCTTCTTACTCAATAATCAGAATCATAAAAAATTGTGGTTGTCTGAAGACGTAGAAAAGACTGAAGTGGACTGTTTTGCTCTTCAAGCACCTAAAGTTGTAGAAGAAGAAGTGAGCTACATTAATAGCCAAGGTCAACGAATGTTCAACCAAAGATACAATCAAGGGTTCAACAAAGGTTTTTTTCCATAAGGCTTTGGTGCAAAACGCTGGAGGGAATGGTTTTCAAGGAAACCATAATGTGAGCTTTGCTCCAAAATACAATTCAGGCGGCTTTCAACGACAATCTCAGTCTTTTTATCAACAAGCACCTCCACCTCAAGCTCAGCAAGAGGAAAAGATGGAAGCTATTCTCAAAAGGATACTAGAAGGTCAGTAACAAACCGAGAGGAACTTAGATGTCAAGCTGGGTAGCATATACGGTTATTTAAATAAAAAATTTGAAAGCTTGTACACTCATATCAAGCATTTGGATACTCAAGTGGTTCAAACCACAAAAGTTGTGAAGAAACCACCAAGATTTCTTTCTGGGATGTCTGATTCAAGCTCCAAGGAGGAGTTTGTGAATGCTGTTACGTTGAGAAGTGGAAAGTCTTTAGTTGCAAGAGAAAAAGCTGATGAAATTCTGGTCAAAGAAACTGAAAAACCTGCAGAAAAGGTGAGTTTGGAAAAATCTTGAAAAGATGCAGAGGTTGAGATCGATCGATCCAAAAATCCGGAGAAGTCCAGATTCTCTAGATCGATCGATCCTATTAAGGCAGGGAGTTATACAAGTTTAGATTGATCGATCCCTAATGGATCAATCGATCCCTAATGGATCAATCGATCGGTCGATCGATCCCTAATGGATCGATCGATCGGTCGATCGATCCCTAATGGATCGATCGGTCGATCGATCCCAATTCGAAAACTAAAGAGATCGATCAATCCAAGCATGGATCGATCGATCCAACTCCCCAGAATGCTGAAACTCCAGTTCGAGTTTACAAACCTAAGGTTCCATACCCAATGCAACCAAAGAAGTCTAGAAAAGATCTAAAAGATGCAAATTGCAAGGAGACGATCAAGGAATTGACCGTTCGATTACCATTCTCTGATGCTTGTCAAATGATTCCTTCTTTGTGGAAATATGTCGAGAACATGCTCACAAGCAAGATCACTTTAGAAGAGGGAGCAATGATAATCACAGAAGAATGTAGCTCAATACTATAGAATTGTATGCCTAAGAAACTTGGAGATCTAGGAATCTTTGTTCTATCAGTAGAGATTGGTGATATTACATTTGCAAGATCTCTTTGTGATTTGGGATCCAATGTGAACCTTATGCCTCTTTCTGTGGCTAAAAGGTTGAGTATGACGGATATAAAAGGCAGCAAGATCTCACTCATCCTTGCTGACCCATCTGTGAAGTATCTCGTAGGAGTTCTTGAGAACCTTCCTATGAAGATTGGGACATCTTTTGTACCAACCAACTTTGTGGTTCTGGAGCTTGGAGAAGAACCGAAAGATCCTCTCATACTGGGAAGACCCTGTTTAGCAATAGCTGGAGCTATTATTGATGTGAAGAAAGGCAAGATCGATCTTTATCTCGGTGATATGGTCATGAAGTTCAATCTACAAGACGTTTTGAAGAAACCAGCCCTAGATGCAAAATCCTTTTGGGTGGACACCATCTTAGAGGTTGTTGAGGGAGTTTCTGATAACTTTTTACTTGATGATCCTTTAGAGATTGCCTTGACTAACGCTATTGATGAGTCTATTTCTATTAGATATGATGTTTCAGGTTATACTAGGATGTTTGACTCTTGTAGGAGTATTGAAAATATGGCCAACCAAGTGGAATTATTGGAGAAAGCTGCCAAGTCTCCACCTAAACCATACCATGCGCCCCTTACTGATGAATGGAGCGAGCTGAAAGCTCCAAGACTGGAACTTAAACCTCTTCCAGCCGGGCTAAGGTACGCATTTCTAGGTCCTAATTCTACTTATCCCGTGATAGTGAATGCTGATTTGTATAACGTAGAGACTGCCTTACTTCTTTCTAAGCTAAGAAAGTATCGTAGAGCTCTAGGTTATACCTTTGATGATATCACAGGGATTTCACTAGACTTGTGCATGCATAGAATACATTTAGAAGATGAATCTAAGACTTCTGTATAACATCAGAGAAGGCTAAATCCTAACTTGAAAGATGTTGTTAAGAAAGAGATAATGAAACTTCTAGATGCAGGTATTATTTATCCTATATCCGATAGTAGTTGGGTTAGTCCTGTTCATGTAGTTCTTAAGAAAGGGGGAATAACAGTGGTTAAGAACGAGAACGATGAGTTGATTCCAAGTAGAACTATTACATGTCATAGAATGTGTATTGACTATAGGAAATTGAATGCTGCAACCCGAAAAGATCATTTTCCTTTACCTTTTATTGACCAGATGTTATAGAGATTGGCTAATCACCCTTATTACTGTTTCTTAGACGGTTAATCAGGTTTCTTTCAGATTCCAATTCACCCAGACAATCAGGAGAAGACGACATTCACATATCCTTTTGGTATTTACGCTTATCGCAAGATGCCTTTCGGTTTGTCTAATGCTCCAGTAACTTTTCAGAGATGCATGATGTCTATTTTTATTGACCTTAGTGAAGATATCATGAAAGTTTTCATGAATGATTTTTCTGACTATGGTTCTTCTTTTGATGTATGTCTTGCGAACCTGTGCTGGGTTCTTCAAATATTTGAGGAGAAAAATTTAGTGCTGAACTGGGAGAAGTGTCATTTCATGGTGACGAATCGAATTGTGTTAGGACACAAGATTTCCGAGAAAGGGATTGAAGTGGATAAGGCTAAGATTGAAGTGATGACTAACTTGCAAACACCTAAGAGCGTTAAGGACATTAGCAGCTTTCTAAGTCATGCATGCTTCTATAGAAGATTTATTCAAGATTTCTCGAAGATTGTTAGACCCCTTACGAAGCTGTTGTGCAAGGATGTCAAGTTTGAATGGGATTATGATTGCCAATCTGCCTTTTTAGCGGTCAAAGGAGCTTTGGTAAGTGTTCCAATTGTGCAACCTCCGGACTGGGATTTGCCCTTTGAAGTGATGTTTGATGCAAGTGATTTCGCTGTTGGGAGTTGTTCTTGGACAACGAAAGGATAAGACGCTTCACGTCATTTACTATGCCTCTAGTACTCTTGATATAGCTCAACGCAATTATGCAACCATTGACAAAGAGCTCCTAGCAATTGTCTTTGCCTTTGATAAGTTCAAATCCTATCTAGTAGGATCCAAAGTAGTAGTCCACACCGATCATGCGGCATTGCAGTATCTGCTTTCTAAGAAGGATGCTAAACCAAGATTATTACGTTGGATTTTGCTTTTGCAGGAATTCGATTTGGAGATTAAGGACAAGCGGGACATTGAGAACGGAGTTGCAGATCATCTTTCACGACTTCAAGTCGAAGAAGACGTTCCTATAGATAATTCTTTTCCATAGGAATGCATTTGTGCAATAACCACTATCGCGGATGCGAATTTCTCCATCCCTAGACTCCATAAGACTGGTTTTATTACTCCATGGTTTCTAGATTTTGCTAACTACTTAGATGTTGATGTTGTACCACAAGATGTCTCAGGTTACCGAAAGAAGAATTTCTTGAGGGATGTCAAACATTACTACTGGGCTGAACCATATCTCTACAACCTTTGTAAAGATCGTATTTTCCGAAGATGTCTGCCTGAAGAGGAGATTCAGAATGTTATGTATAATTGTCATGGTTCAGATTATGCTGGTCAATTCGCTACATTCAAGACAATTTATATGGTACTCCAAACAGGTTTTTGGTGGCTCACTATGTTCAGGGATGCTCATGCCTATATCTCTCACTGTGATTCGTGTGAGCGAAAAGGGAACATTTCAAAGCGAGATGAGATGCAACAAAACTTCATTCTTGAAGTCGAGGTTTTTGATGTGTGGGGAATTGACTTTATGGGTCCTTTCCCTGTTTCTCATAATTACCTTTAGATGTTAGTTACTGTTGATTATGTGTCTAAGTGGGTTGAAGCAATTGCTAGCCCCACTAATGATGCGAAAGTGGTACTAAAGATGTTCAAGTCTGTGATTTTTCTCAGGTTTGGTGTTCCTAGAGTTATCATCAGTGAGGGAGGTACTCATTTCATCAATAGGATCTTTGATGGATTGGTTAGGAAGCATGGGGTGAAGCATAAGGTTGCATCACCATATCACCCTCAGACAAGTGGACAAGTGGACAAGTGGAGGTTTCTAACAGGAAAATCAAAGCTATCTTGCAGAAAACAGTAAACGGGTATAGGAAAGACTGGTCTTTGAAGCTTGATGATGCTCTATGGGCATATCGAACCGCATTCAAGACCCCTCTTGGTACTACACCTTTCACCTTGTCTATGGTAAAACCTGTTACCTACTTGTAGAAATGGGGCACAAAGCTACATGGGCTGTCAAGTTGCTAAACTTCAACATAAAGACCGCAGTAGAAAGGCGTCTCATTCAGTTGCATGAAATTGAAGAGATTCGTCACTTAGCTTATGAGAACTTTAGAATCTACAAGGAACGGACTAAGGCTGCACATGACAAGAAAATCATTCCACGAGATTTTCAACCATGTGAATTCAGGTACTACTGTTCAATTCTCGATTGAAACTCTTCCCTGGAAAGTTGAAGTCTAGATGGTCTGGACCGTTTGTGATAAAAGAAGTGAAACCATATGGTGCGGTTGTGCTTAACAATCGCCAAGGGAATGACTTTGTGGTGAATGGGCAAAGACTTAAGCCTTATCTAGCTGCCTCAGATCTTCTGGAGGAATATGAGATTTCTCTTGTTGATCCAACCTCCGTTTAGAGGTAAGTACTGTCAGAATGATTACGTTAAAAAAGCGTTGAGTGGGAGGCAACCTACTGTTTTGAGTTTTCTTTAGTTTAACATTTTGAGTTTTGAGTCAGTTTAGTTTTAGGTTTACTAATTTTTAACTTTTAGTTATGACTTCAAAGTGTTTTAGAAGTTCAGAAAAGAGGATGATCTGGTCGAGGGTTCAGATATGGATCAACCGATCTAGGTCAATAGGGATTTTACATAAGTCCCGATTGATTGATCCTTAGTTGGATTGATCGATCCATCGGTGTGTGTGTTCGAGGATTCAGTCCGATCATCGATCCTTAAAGAGCCCACTTTTGCGTAAGTTCAGATCGATCGATCCTTGCTTGGATCGATTGATCCGTCGACAAGGTAAGTCGAAATTCACTTAAACTGAACCAGATTTCAGACATTAAACCGTTTTTACTCGAATTGAATCAATTTTTTCCACCCTTCTTCTCCCCCCCCCCTCATCGATTTTTAAACCTCTTTCCACCATTATCACCTCCAAACTTTTACAAAACCTTCAAAATCTCCCAAACTCAATCTCCACCAAATCTCAACCGATTTTCAAGTTTCTTGAGCCTAATCTACACGATTTTCTGAGTCTTTTCCGAATCTCAAACCACTTTTTCGATTCAAGCAAGATATGCAACCCTTTTTCACTTTGAAGTTCTGAAAATTTTGGGTTTTTAGAGATTTAGGATTTTGATTGATTTAGGGATTGGAATTGATAGATTATAGCCTTACTACATGTATTTGATTGTTGTTTGATACATGCATATAGATTTTTGTTGATTTATGTCAAATTTTTCGATTTTGATAAGTTCGGTTTGAATTTTCAAAAGGGATTTCGGGTTTTGTGGAATTTGGATGGTTCTATTGAGTTGTTTGGATTGATTGAGAATGTGGAATGCTCTAGGATTGAATATGGATTGCTAGAATATGTCAGTTCGATTTCCATTGGTTTTGAGTACAAATTTCTTATGAAAATTTTCATTAGGATTGTTTTAAATCTTTGAAAGTGGATGTGTTCCAATGATATAAGAAGTATCTTGATTCTTGCTAATTAAATTAGTATTTATTGATCATTGCTTAATACTTCATGATATGGTTGTTTAAGATTGCTTTAACGTATTTGGTTTGGATTGAACAAACCACTCATTATGCTTCGAAGTCTTTTTCTTTTCAGGATGGATGCATGTAAATTCCGATACGGTTCAGATGATTCTGGAAACGAAAGTGACAAAGGACAACATCAACCACCAACTTTTAAGACAAGGCGATCCATTCGGAGCCGAACCGCCAAGTAGACTCAACCGCAAGTTGATCGATCGAGTTCTGCTAAACCACCAGCAGCAAAAAAGATAAGAGCAGTCTCTAAAGAAAAGGGGAAATCGGTCGCTAGCAGCATCACCAACAATGAGGAGGTCGAAGAAGTAGATCATGTCCTTGATCCAAAGTTCACTCAATCTCCATGGCCTCGGAAACTGTGGACGTGGTTCTACAATTGCTGCCTCGATTTGGCAGTTTCGAAACTCAAGACTCACAAGGGTTGGAATGAGCACAAGTTCAGCGAAAAATGGGATCAATTCGATTCCATGTTTTACAATGCTTTGCTCAAGAGCTCGCTGAAACCGACTAGGTTTGCCAATTATGAGACTTTGGCGGTGCTGGGAGTAGACGGTGATGTTGTGGAGATCTTCCACCGAAAGGGTCTCGGAACCTTCCCATTATGAGACTACCCTCTCTATCTTGATCTCGCAAGGCATTTCTTAGCCTTGTTCCGCATCCTTAGCCCCGGTTTAGATCCGCGGAGCCCATACATCCCAGAATCTGAGGTACAATTCTTTTGATGCGGTATTCTTTACAGGTGTCTGATGGTGGAGTTCGGTCCCATTTTCGGATTATGAGCGGAAAGGCACCTACTTGAGTTCCCAAATTATACTCCTACACTGATTTATGGGAAGTTATTGCGCATGGGCGGTATGAGTCTCGATAGGCGAAGCTAACCGGTATCCGTAACCTGGCTTTCCGCATTGCACTCAAGGTATTGGGTTGCACTTTCTTTGGGAAGTCAGAAGCGGCAGCGGTCAGTTCTCAGGAGCTTGAGCTCCTCCATTTTGCCATATGCCATCATACGATGGTAACTTATGAGGCTGACCAGGATCCGGTTCGCCATGATGCCAACATTGGATGGATCTTTGCTAAGATCCTAGCTAGCCGGAAGTTAGATGCGCTGAGGAACCAGACCCATGTTGAGGTGATGGGTAGCCTAGTTACCCCGGTTCTACATTACGTCGGGATTCCTCTTGGGTTTTTTACTCCGACAACGTGAAGCAACCGCGTGGATTGGTCCTATCTTTTCTCGACTAGGTGGTTCACCAAGGACATAGCTTACATTTTTCTGCACTCGGGAGGTCAGAGGTGCAAGATTCAGCTGCCGAAGCAGGATCTCACTAGCGTCACTTCCCTGGAGAACATTCATTTTCTTCCGCGAGTTGATTGCTTGGTTGACGGGGCTGCACCCGTACCTGACGCGCCGTGATTTTCCCGAGGGTTGATTTATAGTAGGCGGTCCACTTAGAGACAGCAGCGGGACCCTAGTCCGGAGGAAGACTCACCTATCCTACCTGAGGATTACAGTGAGTATGATTTGCCACCTCGGTGACCCGACTTCACGGATGCCGAGACGATCAGATGGATAGCAAATGCCGCTGAGAGAACCCATAGCATGGTCCAGAGGATATGGGGCGCTTTAGCGAAGATCAAACGAACAACATGCTTTAGAGTACATCGAGATATGAGTGATGAGGATGAGGAGCCTTTGGTTCGTAGAGCGAGAGGAGCTGGTAGTTCGGGGCAGGCTTCAGACTGATCTTTTCTTTTTCAGTTTGGACTTATGTATTTTATTTTTATTTTGGATTTTTGGTGTTTAGACTTATTTATCTTCTGATCATTTTTCCTTCTTCTGAATTTATTTTCACACCGGGACGGTGTGAATTAAGTCTGGGGGAGGGGATATGGTAGTTACTAACATTATTTTGGTGTTTTGTTATTTTGACGAAAATCTTTTGTTAGATGAGTCTAGTCGAGTTGAAGGAATAATGACCAGAATCTATGATGACTACTAACCCGATGTACGCTTGATATCGTTCTCTACTTGACTACTGATTTAGATTAACTGCTGCACTTAGGATTGTAACCCCATTGACTGATTTCTATGCTTTTGAAATTTTCGGTCTTTTGGATTGTTAATGATTTGATGCTAGTTCTATTTGAATATGACTTAAATTTGATCTTAATTTTCTTGCTTATGGTGTTGGTTATACTTTGAAAGCTGGGTATTTTGCTCTTTAGTTCTCTGTAAAATCGAAAAATTCTTTCAGTACACTACAAGAAATATGACTATCGATAGCGTCCCAGGATAGCGTTTTTTGTGTAACATTTATTGTATATGGACACAGGTTTTATCCATAGCGTTTCATTTTTTGGACGCTATTTTTTCATTCCCGGGAAAACAAAAATACTGAGGCGCATAAATTTGCTTAGTTTCGGCCTATGAGGACTATGTATAGAAAACCAGAACTTATAGCCAAACGTCACTTCTGTTTAATTTCATTAAAAGAACTTATAGCTACGCGTCAAGATCCCCTTAAAAGCGCGCATATTAAGATAACTTTTGCTTTTAACATTTTGTTGTCTATCAATTTAATTACTGTGTTTATGGTTGGAGAAGGACAAATAAAAAGATTCAGATAGCAAATCAAAAGTACCACGTAGAGAATAAAAATCATTACAATATTGTATATATTTAATTTTTTAAGAAAACGCGAATCCACAATCTTTGTAGGCAACTCCCGAATAAAAGCGAGTTTTTCCATCTTCTAGAAACACGCATCGCAGAGTGGCTCCGGTTTGTACCACTCGTCCCNGCAAGTATCAATATCACGACAGTAGACATTGTGAATTTCAGTGACCCTTTGGAGCAAGAATGGAGGCAAGCTGTTGCTCCACGCCAATGAAGAAGATTCTTGAACCTTCCGTTTCGCAGACCATGAGAACTTCCTGAATATATTGACCAAATCACCATTGAAGACCACGTCGGGTGACAAGATCCTGTTCAGATGACTGTATGTGTAGAGAGCCAAATCATACCCGTTCTCAGCGGCAAGTCTAATTTTTAATAGTCCGCCTTCCATGTGCCCGGTCCGAAAAAAGTTCCAAGCCCCAATAAGGAAGATACCGGAAGGGTTTTCATAATGGAGACACAAACGATTTAAATTTTCACCAGCAGAATAGTGAAAAGATCAACGCTTCGGTAAAATGTCTCTCTTTGAACCGCATCGCGCATAGCCACACAAATGCTCTTGCATTTGAAAAGTTCTCTGTATGAGAAACTTGCGACCTTTAGGAGAATGTTTTCAAGGATTTCCGGTGGAAAATCGAGAATACGATGATTTACCATCATTTTTTCATTATTAGTAAAATGGAATAATGGACATATGAAGACAATATGTATATATTAAAACCTATGCGGAAGATGATTAGACAACTCAATTAAGAGACGCGTTTGTGTATAATTTAATAAAAGGAACTAAAAAATGCATTTAAGACTCGCGTCGCTTCAGTTGGCCCTCACGTCCCTTATGTTTCTCTCTCTATCACTCTCTTACAAGTGATAGACTACATATTTGGTGTACCAATGCCACAAAGGTACAAAAGGGTGTTACCCTTTCGAGTGATAACCCGAAACTCTAAACCCTAAACAAATTTTGACAGTTTATTTAGTTATTTAATTAGTTTTCACATTTTAACCTATAACCAATATTTCTAAAAACTCATCTAATATATATACTCTATATATA
>OVBE01004238.1:8599-24500 GCA_900406425.1 Iberis pinnata | reverse complement strand
TCATTCCTACTACTTGATTAAATTTCATGTCGTCTGAGTCCTTGGCCACTTGAATGGTTGATTTCATGGACTTAAACTTATCAGGTAGACTTCTTAGGAATTTTTTGACCAATTTCGTTTCCTTATAATGTTTTCCAAGAACTTCTGCTGCATTGGCAATAGAAGAAAATTTTCCACTAAACTCTTATATTGTTTCATCATGTCCCATTCTTAAATTCTCAAACTCCGATGCAAGCATGTCAATTCTGGTTCTTCGAACATCACTGGTTCCTTCATAGGTTGCTTGCAGCGTATCCCAAGCATCGTTACAGAAGTGCAACCTTGAACCCTTTTAAACTGATCCTTAGTCAAAGATATCCAGATTGCTGTTAGTGCTCTTGAGTTCTATTTGGAGATGGTTTTCTCAGCTACCGTCCATTCTGATTTTGGTTTTGGAACCAGCACATCGTCTTCGTTTTTAACCTGTGGTACCGACCACCCTTCTTCAATAATCGTCCAGGCATCTTCATCGATTCCTTTGATGTGTTCCCAGATTTGCACTTTCCACCAGCCAAAATTATATGGATCTAGAACAATAATACATGTTGTAGATTGTTGTGAGTTGTCCATTCTTCAGGATCTTTACCTGTTTAGTTAGAAACCTTGGTTTCTTCACAGATTTGCGCTCTCATACCAATTGAAAGAGTAAACGGTCTTAGAACAGACATAATTTTTAACTTTTTAAATCTTTATTGAGACAAACACAATACAGTTTAATAATTCTTTTATACTGAATTTGTTTCTCTCAATCTCACTCGCTAACTCTCTGTTTGTTCACACAAACAAACACTCTTACACAATCTCACAGCACTACAACTCTCAGAACTTTAACGGCTCAAAGAACTAACTTTTTCTTCTTCTTCGCCTTGAATATATAGTCGAGCTCAACCCTAGTTAAGCTCTCCTCAAAACATCAACTTCTCACAATGCATTTTTCTTTCTCATCTTGTTTCCTTTTTCTCCTTTTCCTTTTTATTCGACTTCTTAATTCCTTGCTCAACACTTTTCTCTATTTCCTTTTCCGGCCCTTCATGCTTCCAAGTCTTCAAAAAGACACTTGTCTCCTTTGCACTTTCAGTATACAATGCAAAGATCGGTTTTTCAATTGGAAAGTTCGTTTATTGTGCCTACTTGTAAGCAATTCTTAACTGTTTTTTTTGTTAATCACTTTCCGACATATCAAAATATTTAAACATATCATTAAGAGTGTACACTAAAGATCATAATGTCATTCTAGATTAATCAATATGCGTTACATAATACCTTATCTCAAAACCCACAATATAAATATTATATCTTTGTAGATAAAAAAAACTCACAAAACAAATATATTGAATATTTTTATAGTATTATAATTACGGAGACTCCACAGAATAGAGTACGAAAATTCAAACAAAAATCACAAAAAAGTGGAACAACCATTATGCCTAGAATGGTCATTCTACAATGTTCAATATAGTTTTTGGAATATTTTGGAACGATTGTTCCACGCCAGGACGGTCGTTCGAAAATACTCTCGTAATTATACGGAATATTATGGAACGACTGTTCCAATTTTGGGATGACCATTCTATATAAATAACAAAAATTTAAAACAAAATAGTTTTAAGAAATCATTAAATGTAAAAGATACCTAGACTTTAAAAAAAAAAATTGTTCTACATAGTAGTGTAATAAAAGGTTAGTTCCACAAACATAGGGGCTAAAACCCTTTTAACTAATTCTCCCAATAAATTCTTAGATGTAAAATTATCAAAATCATTTTCAATAATAATATATCTAAATATGCTGTTTTTAGTTTTAGTTCTAAGTGTACTATATATTTCAAATCTTTTCAAAATAACACAAAGATATTTTTTGTTCTTCAAAATAATACAAAATTAAAATAGTTTAAAATTCTGATTAAAACCATAAACCTCAATGGATAAATGATAGAAATAATTTGGAGAATGGACACATTTATGTTTACTAATTTGGAAAATAGGTATCTTTTAATCTTCTTTGCAATAAGGTACTTTAGCCTAAGAGAATTACAATCTTATCCTCATATACATTTACAAAAGAAATATTTATTTGATTTATTTAAAATTTTATGTTTATTAATGATATTTACTTTCCTAATTCTATTGATGTAGAAAATAAACTAAAAGGAACGTACTTTCCTTTTCTACCNATCCTAACAAATACTCAAATATTCATACATCATAATTGGCGAGACAAAGCTCCTGCGAGATAAAGCTCCGCCGGCGTAAAGCTCTTATCCGGAGAATTCTTATGGTTCCTTCACTTATTCACGTGAATTATACACATTTACGTGCATGATACACATTCATGTGAATGATACATGTGAATGATATTACAATAGCGTCAATCATATACATTCACGTGAATGATACGTATACACATGTATGATCACGTAAAATGTTATGCATTCACGTAAATTATATACATTCATATGAATGAAACACGTGAATGATATAACAACAGTGTGAATGATATGCATTCACGTGAATGATATTTATACACGTGTATGATCATGTGAAATGTTATGCATTCACGTGAATTTGGTTCGCTTAAAGTAAATATTTTATGTGTTCACTTAAGGTAATGGTTTAAATAGAATATAATTATTTAAATAATTATTAAATACATGTTTAACAAAAATGAATTACAATTAATAAGGGTATTTTCGGAACAAAATCATTAATGAAACACAAAAATACCTAATTTACAAATTAACTCTAACAAAATACCTAAAACCCAATTATGTTTCATAAAGTACCTGTTTCACAAATTTACTCTAAATGATATTGATCTGGTTAAAAGTCCATCTCAACATTTTTTTCCACCGGACTTTTAACATTACTAATATTGTTTTTTTTGTATTATAGAAAATGACTTGGATCATGCTTTTAAGTTTTAATCGATCAACATATAGAGATAATCTATACTATATAAAAGAATCATTCTCTTACTTCCTAGGCTATCTACATATCCACATCAGCCATATTTACACCAATAGAATATTGCCATGTCAAAATGATTTCTTTACTAAAAGCCACATTGTAGACGTTCCAGCTCCCACCTAATCACATAAACTCCCTTCAATAATCACTCATATTAAAACTTAAATCCTAATGGGAGCCATAAAATCCTTCTGCAACTTCTCTTACTGATTCACCAGTAGTTTCTTATCCTCCTAGGCCATGAACATCAAGACCAATTAATAAGTCAAAGCATTCTCAACCCAACTAGGAAGGCCCACATGGACATAGGAATGGAGTCTAAGCGAGCCAACCACACTTGAGCCTATAATGCAATTTGTAACTTGGACATAATCATAGTATTTTAGTCTGTTCACACCACGAAGAGTGAAAGTTCATCTCGCTTGGTTTTCTCTTACTTCTAATTTTTAATGTTTGGATATAATTTTTTGATTAATGTTTTGGTGCTAGGTAGTTTCGAGATCTAGATTCGTCTAATCAGAAAAACACCGAATTGAATACTTCTTCCGATATGTTTCTATGCCTTCTTTCTCAAAAACTAATAAAACAACCATAGAATTATAAACGATCACGTAAATTAAAAAACCAAATTGGTGAAATCTCAGACGAAGCTAAGGAAGTGCATGGAAGTGAAGCAAGACTAAGAACTTAAGAAGGAAGAAAGATGAGACGATCTCACTTTTGTCTGGATCGATCTCAGGCACTCAATGCCTGGATCGATCCCAACCTTAGACGCATCTTAATTGGATCGATCTCATGCAAACGTCTTCTGCTCGGATCGATCACGCACTTACCAACACGCTCCGACCCGACCAACTCAAACTTGTATGCTGGCTGCCTTGGTGAAGATGTCGGCCAATTGATCTGAGCTCCTTGTATAGCATGGTAGTATGATTCCTTGCTCTACCACTTGTCTAACTTTGTGGCAATATGTAAGAATTAATGAGATTTGAGAGTAAACATGATGAAGAACTAAGCTGAAACTTTACAATAGTAATTTAACTTTTGATTCGCGGGTCTGGTCCAAACAAATATTTAAATTTGTGGTATCTACATTATATCTTGGTAAGATTCTAAAAGGTACCACAAAAAGTAGGTATGTTCCAAAAATACCACACTTTTAATTTGTTCCAAAAACACAACAAAATGTTTTTGTTCTAAAAAGTATCGTAAATTTAAACCATATCCCATTCAAAACTAAATCATAAACTCTAAATATTGAACTCCCAAAAAAATTAAATTCTAAACCCTTAAAATTTAATTTTTATGTTTGTGTTATTTTTGGAAGTAAAACACTTTTATTGTAATTTTTGGAATAATTAGGAGTGAAATTTTTGGAACATAAAGTTATGTTTGTTGTATTTCATGGAATTTCAAGTTCGTGAAAATACTTCTCGAAAGTCCAAGAGTATTGCAATGTGATCTTCATGATTGATAAATATGACGCATGGGAAGAAGTTCATGATATTTTGAGGAGCGGAAAGGAGAAAAAGAAACCGCTTTGAAGAATGCTACAAAGGAAATTGAGGAAGATGATATGATGAATGAACCGAAAGCTATGGAGAATTGATATTTCTATATATATTGAACGATTTAGAAGTAGCTTTGACATGATTCTATCATGCATTTAGAGTTTTTAGAGTCTAAAAATTAATGTATTTAAAGTCTCATTTAATTTATCTTTGCACTTTTGTGTCTTAGAGAGTCATGTGGTGAGTTTTTGATATGTATTTTGTGACTAAAAGTCTCAACACTACGCAAACCTCTGCCGACACTAATGTGATAATTATTTCACGTATTAGGGTTATACTATCTCTCATATGAGAAACTCAAAAAGATTTAGATTAATATAAAAAAGATATGAGCCACTCCGTTTATTGTCAATATGTTTTGAGTTGAAATCTTATAATCCTAACATATAAATATCAGGGTCCGATCTGATTTGCTGCCAACCCAAAGTTGATCTTGTCATTCTTGCCCAAACCACCCGAGATTTATGGTTAACGAGACTCGTTATCTTTTTTTGTTAATTAACAAGACTCATTATCTTGAAAAGACGTATTAGGGAAATAATATTCCACATTCGAAACTCAAAGAGACTTAGACTAATATATAAAAATGTGACAGTTTATTAATTGCCAATTGATTTTGAGTCGTAAACCCATAATCCAAACATATCGTTCATTCACGTGAGTGATGTACAAATGTATTCTCGCTATTTTTGACCTCTGTTGCATGTTGGCTTTGTAAATTTTTTGGGAAATTGTGAACTAGTTAGCTTTATCAAGCTCCTGTAAGAACTCTCTTTCGATATGAACCATTACATTATTATTGAAAAAGTGTAGATCAACTCACCATTTAATTATGTAAAATACCTATACTATCATATTACATAAAGGGAGATAATCCGCAATCCGATATAATTTCACTACCAAAGGACACAAATGTTATTCCTTTCCAAAAGTTCAAAATTAGTGTGGGGTTTGATTTATGATCTTCAACTTATATATTAAAAAAAACAAATAGAGGTTTAATTTTAATATATGATACATAGTTACATACAAGTAAAATTGTAAATTTGTTGATACCATATTAGTAAAAATTAATATATAACACATTAAAAGATGTTGACTTGTGGGAAAATCTTGCGGTTACGAACCAATTTCTACTAACAATCAATCTAAAAACACTTAGCTAAACACCTTACATCGAACTAAAACTACTTCAACCAATAAGCACAAGAAACAAAACGAATCAACACAGAAATTGGTCACCCTGTTAAGGAGATAAAAGCTTTCCTACATCTCGACCAAGGTTTGTCCCCGAAATTCACTATGAAGAAGAATCACCGCCGAATTGCACTGAATTGTTTATCGGAAATACTCTCACCGAATATATCCCAATCTCTCTTTATCGACTTAAGGAAAGTACAAAATTGAACTCCTAAAAGTACAATCTCACTAATCTAACTTGGAGAAACAATTATCCCCTACTTATACTAGCTCAAGAACTCAAGAAACTGTTGAAATTACCTCCAACGGCTCCCAACAAACTCCATCTTCGATTTGATTCTGATTTAAAGATGAAAGCGAGAACATGATTTTTACGTGTGTGAATAAGTGTATCAATTCCTATCACACTATCATGCCAACAAGTATAGATAGGTATCAATCCAAATGGGTGCGTTGCTAAGCACTCTAGATGCAATCGGAACTACTAATTCTAGCAAATTATGAAAATTGGGTTTTACTAACAATTCCTAAACAACAAAACAAACTGAAAATAAAACAAGAAACATGATATAAGTACTAACATGCATCAATCAACATAGGAAACAAGACATAAGTGTAAACATCAAGTATAAGGAAAGGAAACGAGAAAATGGGGTAAAATGCAATCAAAGGGGAAGCAGTTCCTAAGAATGAGGGTAATTGACCAGTAATCCTCCCTGTACTACCTAGACACCTAACATACCTCAAACAATGAGCTAATCCCTAGACAACAAATTCATAGCAACCAAGTCCAATCTCTTGATAAATGATTTCAACCTAAGTAATCATCAGACGCTAACTCTCGTTAACGGTACACTACCTAGAAGGCATAAAGAACCAAACTACTAAAGCCAATAAGCATCATAAACATCTAATATCTTAAGCTAGGTACGCAAATCTCTGAAATCACCATGTTCAGGCATTTCATCAAACACATTTTGGGTGCTGAAATGTCTAATATCAGATTTTAGTTGATCAGAAAGAAATAAGAATGAAGAGCAGTGAAACAGAAGGGATCCATAATCAATTAAACTTAGGCATCTAGGAAAAACATGAAATCAACAATATTTTACCCCATCCTCAGGAACCTAGGGAAACTACTCACTACACATAGTGGGTATGAAATCAGGACAAACAGAAAACATTGCTTCTAAACAAAACATTGAGATCAAAAGTCAAATTGTGAAGAACAATAAGAACAGAAAGTCAGAGAACTAGAGGATGATGATCAAGGCGAAAAATCAGAGATGCAGAAGATGAATATGATCAACAACAAGAACACCAACCCAGAAAAACATAATTCTAATGAAACAATAACAAAACCTAGAAATCATGATCAAGGAAAAAACGCGATTAGAAGCATAAATTAGTAGATTAATATGCACTAGATAGTTCACAACCTTAAACTAAACATGAAAATGAAGAAATCATACACTAAACATAAACTTCATAAGAAATCTGGGTTTGATCATCAAGAACATCAAAGGAAAACAGAGAGAAAGAAACCTAAGATAAAAAAAACTCAAAATGGCAACAAAAAAGCGTTTTTAGGGTTTATATAGTGTCCTAGAAAAAACCCTAAAAACGCTAAAAGACAAATGTCTAAAAATCCCTATTGATTATTCTTAACCCAAAATTGGGTCGTCTTGGTTCGGGTCATCAGGTCGGAATGATGAGCAACTCGATGTGCTCGAGGTGATGCTGGCTCGAGGTCGAGGCGTCTTCGAAGCGCAACTCAAGGCGGCACAAGCTAAGGCGATCGAGGCGGCTTGGGAGAATGCTCGAGTGATCGAGCCATCTTTTCATGGTATCGATTGAAGCTTTGGCCGAGATGATGCAGTCGAGCCGATATGGTCATGATCGAGGGAATGAGTACTTGTGCTCAAGGCGTTACCAACAGTTGGTCTAGGTGCTTGGGGCTCATGATCGAGCCGAGACTGATAATTACTCGAGGTGCTTGTGGCTCATTATCGAGCCGAGACCAAAAGTTGGTTGAGGTGCTTGTGGCTCGTGATTGAGCCAAGAGCGAGAGTTGGTTGAGGCTAAGTTGAAGCATGTGATCGTGGCGCACATGCCTTTGGTCGAAGTGATCACGCAGCTCAGTGATCAAGGCACGTGGTCGAGGCTGAGGTAAGTTAAGGAAGATACCTGTGGTCGAGGCCACTTCTTACTCCTTCTCCAAAACTGCAACGATGCTCCAAAAAATCCCTAAAAAACCTGAAACATCTCCAAAATGCAAGCGTATGCGAATGCTAATGCAAAATTACTTAAAATACGCAAACTTACTAATAAAGACCTATGAATGCAACATATTGATGTCCAAAATGATGGTAAATGACTTACTAAAACCACTAAAATGCAGAGACATTAGAAAGCTCAGAAACGATGTCGAATCAATCTTGAACTTAAACTAGTGTCTTCTGCTAATTCGATTGATCTAGTTTCATTTAACTGAACCATAACCGATTTAGAGAACACAATCGATTTCTTCAATTTTGTTGAACCAAATTAATTGTTTCAAGTAACCATACTCTCCGGTAAACTCCACCTTGGTTTTAAAACCATGAACTACCTTAGCTTCTCTGATCTTATCTTCTTCAAATTTTCGTGAACTCCGAGCCTCAATAGTTTCTTTGATTACTCAGAATAAACCCCTAACAAGCTAAGTAGATACTTGAACTTGCTATTTGATAATACCGTAGAGAAAATATCAGCATGATTATCACTTGTATGTATCTTTTAAATTGTAATTACACCTTCTGCTACTTTATCTCTGACAAAGTTCACCTTCACAGCCATGTCCTTTGTTCTCTCATGATATAGATAATTCTTTGCCAATGCACTTTGAGAATCCCTGAAAATCTCTACTCTTTATTTTTGAACCCAAAGTCTTAACTCAACCCTTTGAGCCAAATAGCTTCCTTTGAAGCTGCTATCATTGTAATATATTCGGATTCTGTTGTAGATAGAGTAATTACCCTCTGCAGTGTGGATTTCCAGCTTATGACATAACCTCAAGACAAGAAGGTATAACCTGTGAGTGACCTTCTTCTGTCAAGATCCGCAGCAAAGTCTGCACCACAAAATTCATATATTTTGAATTCTGCTCCTTTTTATATACTCTAGGCACAAACCAGATGAACCTTTTATGTACCTCAGTATCCACTTGAAAACATTCCAATGATTTTTGATTGGTTTACTCATAAATCTACTCAATATACCAACCGGATATGCCAGATCATGTCATGTGCCTATCATATTGTACATTAGACTTCCTACTGCATTGTAGTAAGGAATTGAGCTTATAAACTCTGAGCCTCTATCTAAGTCATCTTCATTTGCAGCACATAGCTTGAAATGTGCACCCAAGGAAGTATGAACAACCTTAGCTTCTTCCATTTGATACCACTTTAGAACTTTCTTTAAGTAACCTTCCTATGATAGTTTCAAAGTTCTTTTGTTTTTTTTGTCCCTTATTATGTCAATACCTTGAACTCTTCTTGCTTTCCCTAGATCCTTCATATATAACTTGGTGTTAAGCTAGTCCTTCAGTGATGCCTATCATTTGTTTATCCTTACAAGCCACTATCATCCACATATAGTAGCAAGTATATGGGTATGTTTGAGGCTTGTTTAATGTAAACACAACGGCCATGCTTGCTTTTTTGAAACCCAATCTCCATCATGGAATTATTGAATTTATGATTCCACTGTCTAGGGCTTTGCTTCAACCCATAAAGTGATTTCTTCAGTAGACATACCCAATAATATTTTCCTTTTACCTCATACCCTTCTGGTTGATCCATGAAAGTCTCTTCTTCAAGATCTCCATGAGATATGACCTAAAGAGAAAAAAGATCTCCCAGAAGATTTGAAGAGTGTGTAAATCTGGCTCTTATGGTGTCTAAAGATGGTGAACAAATGGAGCCATCAAACTTCAAATCTGCAATGTTGGACAAGTACAAAGACAAATAGAGAGCAGCAACAGATGAAGAAATGGACTCTTTATATAAGAATTTCACTTGGGATCTAGTTCAACCACTAAAACATAGAAGAAAAGTTGGGTGTAAGTGGATCATTAAGAAGAAACCAGGGATATTAGGAAAGGAGGAACCAAGGTTCAAGGCAAGACTTTTGGCAAAGGAGTTTTACAAAAGGCAGGACTGGACTATAATGAGATATTCTCACCAGTAGTTAAACATGTATAAATAAGGTACTTGATTTCTCTGGTTGTCAATGAAGAACTATGATTGGAACATCTAGATATGAAGACTGCCTAAATCTGATTGAATTTTTTTAGGCTCATCTTATGAATTTGTTTAAAGATGGTGAACAAATGGAGCCATCAAACTTCAAATCTGCAATGTTGGACAAGTACAAAGACAAATAGAGAGCAGCAACAGATGAAGAAATGGACTCTTTATATAAGAATTTCACTTGGGATCTAGTTCAACCACTAAAACATAGAAGAAAGGTTGGGTGTAAGTGGATCATTAAGAAGAAACCAGGGATATTAGGAAAGGAGGAACCAAGATTCAAGGAAAGACTTTTGGCAAAGGAGTTTACAAAAGGCAGGACTGGACTATAATGAGATATTCTCACCAGGACTGGCTCTTATGGTGTCTAAAGATGGTGAACAAATGGAGCCATCAAACTTCAAATCTGCAATGTTGGACAAGTACAAAGACAAATAGAGAGCAGCAACAGATGAAGAAATGGACTCTTTATATAAGAATTTCACTTGGGATCTAGTTCAACCACTAAAACATAGAAGAAAAGTTGGGTGTAAGTGGATCATTAAGAAGAAACCAGGGATATTAGGAAAGGAGGAACCAAGATTCAAGGCAAGACTTTTGGCAAAGGAGTTTTACAAAAGGTAGGACTGGACTATAATGAGATATTCTCACTAGTAGTTAAACATGTATCAATAAGGTACTTGATTTCTCTGGTTATCAATGAAGAACTATGATTGGAACAGCTAGATATGAAGAATGCCTAAATCTGATTGAATTTTTTTAGGCTGATAGTTTCCTAAATCAGATTGAATTTTTTTAGGCTCATCTTATGAATTTGTTTCTTCGAATATTTGTTCTGGTTGTTGATGAGATTTTTGATATGTGTTCCCTTGTGTCTCCACCTATGTGTTGATACCTGAAACACTAGAATTTTCATCAATAAAACCAAGAATAATATCATGAAACTGTGTATTCTTATCTTTTAAGTTTTCTGAAGCTGTTAGTAGATGTTCATAGCACTTATCCTCATTCAACACCACATTTCTTGAGACAATACAACTTATGTCACCTATCGACTATATCTTGTAGCCTTTGACTCCTATTAGGGAGCCAATAAGATCCCCATCTTTTCCATTGGTTGCAACTTACCTTGATTAGTATGAAAGTAACAGACACCCCCAAGTTTTCTCAAGTGACTATGTACATGTGGTGAGTTTGACCATAACTCTTAAGGTATCTTGTCTTCAATAGCTGAGGAAGGGCTTCTGTTTATGAGATATACCACCGTGTTGACATATTCTACCGAGAACAATTTTGGTAAGCTAGATTCACTAATAATGCTCCTTAGTATTTCAAGAAAGGTTCTGTTCCTCCTCTCCACGACTCCATTTTGTTGAGGAGTATTGATAGGTTTAGGTTTTAATCCTAAAACTACACTGCAGAGAAAAGATCCTTGTAGTATAGTAAATGGTTAAATCCCACAAGGACCAGATAGTGCGACTCTCAGTTAAAAATCGATTCTAGCTAAGATAAAATAAAAGAGGGATTGTTTTCAAAACGATTGAAAAGTAAAGCGAATAATTAAAAGCGAATGTAAACCAATGAAATAAAATGCTAGGCGATAGGGAAGTTCCACAGGTATTCAGGTTTGAAGTTCAAGTTGACAAGCAAGATTAACACATGAAAATAGTCCTCAACTCAAAAGACGACAATAAACTACTCTCCTCCCGAAGTATAAGATCCCTATGATATAATTTCTAGAAATAAAGACTAACATTCTCCCGAAATCTTAGATCTCTAAATTAGACAATTAAATCATGTAGTGATTACATATTCGATATGTTCATAAGTATCAAAGAAAATACTTCCGCAAGCAGAGACACTTATTCATCTAGACTAGGTCATATTAAATAAACCAAATCCCTTTGTATTTATTAACCTAAAATAATGAACTAGGCAATCAAGCTAATTCAAGCAATGATAACAAATCTAGACTAAGAACCTAAAAACTGAATCCATTAAACTCAAACCTTAACCATCAAAACATGTTTTCCCTGGGAAATCTTTAAAACCTAACAAAGAGACTACTTAGACATTGCCAAGCAATCAACAATCATCAATAGAGAAAGCATATTCAAAAACCAGAATTAATAAAATAGTAAGAGAGTTCAAAATTCATCTCCGAATACAGGTGTCAGGATTCGTCTCTCTCATAAAAGCTCTCAAAAAGTAATGAATTGTAAACTGAATTGTGTTATGTGCTTTTGTTAAATAAAATCCTAAGCATCTAGCTTATATAGAGTTCAAAAAGAATAAAAAGAATATAAAACCTAACAAGGAAAACCAATAATAAGTATTAAAGACGGAAACTTCTCTTTGGCAATCTTCAAATAATCTGGAGCATACGGATCGATCGATCCAAGTGTGGATCGATCGATCTGTCGTCCTTCACATGTTTATTCTGCGAGACAGCTTGACAAGTCTTCAGTAAAATTGCTATAACTTTTGATTGCATCAATGGATTGACCTCAAATTACTTTCATATAAAAGCTAACTCACGAGGCCAGTTTGAGTTAAAATCTCAGTCCATTCCATCAAAGAAAAATCTCCAAATGTTGATTAACTTTTGGCTTTTCTGCTGAACTCTGCTTCTGCATTTGTCAAATCGCATCCATTTTGTGCACAAATCAACTTTTTTGCTCTAGAACGTCAAAATGGGAAATACTCAAATAATGCAAATAGCAAGTATAAATACCCACAAAAAAGCATCAAAATCGAGTGATATCAATTCCCGCAGACTTAGATCTTTGCTTGTCCTCAAGTTAAGCAAGACCCAATCTAGAGAAAAAGTTTTGAAACCACATAGGAACTCTCAGAATCTCAGCAATCTCAAGCATAAATATCAATACTTAAAGACATCAATCCTAAACAACTACTATGAAAGAACTGTTTACCACCACATAACTAAAAGCATGTTTCCTACTCTAAATCCAACATCAATAAAAAAATCAAGTCATTTCAACCAGCTCATTAAGTTCAATTCAATTAAAATAGATGCATTCTTACCTATGTGGTATCGATTCAATGTGCACAAGCACATCTTCTGTCAAAATGCCCATACCAAACAGAGCATCAATCGACTTCTGGTCTTGACCCTTTTTCCCCCTTTCTCACTTCATTTTTTATTTTCTCTTTTATCACTACTTTTCTTTTTTCTTTTCTTTTTCGCATTTCTGCGTTTTTCTTTTCTTTTTACTTTTTAAGCAGACGGAAATTTGCTGGGGTTGACTATGGACTTCTAGGTCACGCTTTCAACCCTTTTTCTAAACCTTTTTTATTTTCTGAAGGGAAAAAGAGAAAGGATACAGATCATACTGAAAGAACTTGTCGGTTTTACAGAACACAGAAGAGCAAGGCACTTAGCTTTCAAAGTATCTTACAACCACAAGAAAGAGAAATTAAGCTCAAATTAAGTCCTATCATGGCAGCGCTAGCATCAAATCATCAACAATCCAAAAGATCCAGACTTCCAGAAACAAAACAATCGGCAATGTTGTTCCAATCCTAAACATACCAGTTAAATCTAGGCCAGTAATCTAAAAAGATCAATACTACACTCACATTAGGTTGGTTATCATCACAACTTCTGGTCATTGTTCTTTCGACTCGACTAGACACGATTTATTTAAAAACAATTTTTTTTTGAAAATTTTCACGAATCTGATGAAACATCAAAAGACACAAAACATGGTTGGTAGCTATACTCTCTCCCCCAGACTTAAATCACATCGTCCCAGTGTGAGAATAAACCCAAAAGAAGGAATAATTACCATAAAATACTTAGATAAAATGAATAGTTCAAAAGAGTTTAGTACTTACCTGGAACAAGAGATCGACTAGTTTTTAATATGAAAAAACGTGGTTGAATGATTGATTTTGAATCTAATTATACTTAGCAATAGATGGAAAGATTGTTTTAGAAGACTTCAATATAGAATTTGGTATGACCGATTTGGAAATCAATTACTCCTATTTTGGGTTGGTTAACTACTTAGAAGCTCCACCAATGATATCACAAATAATTGTCAAATTAGTAAATAATCAAATGAGCATGATGGAATTTGTTTTGAATAAACCGCTAGAAGGTTCAATTGGTGAATAAAATGCTACAAAGACTCAATTACTGTGAGAATATCTAAGTAAATCTAGATGTAATGATTATTTGAATAGTTATCCTCCTAATGTTGAAGTTGGTGTTGATGATGAGTTGATGTCTAAATTTGTTGTTTGCGAATATTAAAATATTTGAATGGTTGACTATGTCAAAAAAGATTAACTTTAAAAAACAAGGAATACTTGATAAAGACATTGGAGATATGTGTCATGAAGAATAACTTTGATTATACCGTTGTAAAATCGTTTATGCGTTTCAGCTGTATACAGTGCAAAAATCAGTTTTTCAATTGGAAAGTTTGTGTATTGTGCCTACCTGTAAGCAGTTTTTTTTTGTTAATCACTTTCCGATATATCAAAATGTTTAAACCTACCATTAAGAGTGTACACTAAAGATCATAATATCACTCTAGATTAATCAAGATTCGTTATATAATACATTACCTCATAACCCACAATATAAAGATTAAATCTTTGTAGATAAACAAAAACTCACAAAACAAATATATTGAATATTTTTATAATATTCATCTAGACTAGATCCAACTTCTAAACTAAATCTCTTTGTGCTTATCAGTTTAATATCAATGAACTAGTTAGCTACTCTAATTCATGCATTAATAACAAGTCTAGACTAAGAACCTAACAATTAGTATCCCTTCATGAAAAATCTAACAATCAAACCATAAATTCCCTAGGAAACCCTAAAACCTAACTATGGAACTACTCAGACATTGCAAAGAATAAACAATTCAATATCCAAGAAAAACACATAATAAAACAACATAGATATATTATAAAGGGTTCAGAAATCTTCTCTCAAATACAGAGTTTCAGAATCTCCTCACCCTCAGTAATTCTCTCAGAAATAAAATAAAGCTTAGTTCTAAAAACCTAAAACATAATATATTTATAGGCTAAAAAAGTAAAATAACTAAAATAGGAAAATTGGAGTAAACTTGAGGACTTGATTGCAAATTTTGGAAATTTTCTACTTATTCTCGGATATTCCAAGAATCAGTCGGGCTCTTCTAGGATCGATCAGGCAGTCTTTTCGTAAAATTTCAGAAGCAAATGCCCGATCGGGCAGATTTTTTCCCGATCGTGCACTTCAATGCATTCCTGCGCGATCTTCTCATGCGAGTCAGCTTGAACAGTCTTCAGTAAAATAGCCATAACTTTTGATTGCACCGATGGATCGACTTCAAACAACTTCCATATGAAAGCTAACCCACGTTGCTATCTTGTGTTAAAATTTAAGCTTCATCCATCAGTGGGAACATCTTCAAACATTGCTAAACTTCTGACCCTTCTGCTAGACTCTACATCTGCATATGTCAATTTGCATCCCTTTTGTGTTGAAATTCATCTTTTTGTTCCAGAATTGACCCAAACACCTAGAAACTTGTAAACTAATACCAAATTGCAAGCAAGACACTCGGATAACACTTAATATCAAACATAAATGCTCACTAGAAAGCGTTAAAACCGAGTAATATCAACTCCCCCAGACTTAGATCTTTGCTTGTCCTCAAGTAAAGCAAGATTCAATCTGGAGAAGAGGTTTGAAAAGGACCACACAGAAACTCACAAAATATCAAAAACCATAAGTACAGTTTCAAATCCAAAACACACCAATCTCAAACAACTACATTGACTTAATTGTTTACCACCACTA
>OVBE01004237.1:0-24502 GCA_900406425.1 Iberis pinnata | reverse complement strand
TGTTCATAGTTTAACTATTAACTAAAATTACAATCTATATAAATTAAATCTAATTATGTTATTAACAATTATAACCTAATTTTTTTATTATAAGAAAAACGACATAAAAAGTTCATATTTCCTAATTCTACAGCGAGACACGATAATTGATGCTATTTAAAACATAAGTAATTGAATTTGATGCTATTAAACATATATAATTGTGTCGATTTTTGTGGTTGTTAACGATGTGTCGTTGAAATTAGCTAACTGCTGTAGGAACAAAATTTTTTTGGTTTATTTGTTATATTTTCGGGAATTCCCGTTCCCATCCCAAATTTAAAATGGGACATATATTTTTGTTCCCAATTTCCCGTCCCATTCCCATTCCCAAAAATTATCGTCCCAAATTCCCATTTGCCAACCCCTAGCTTCAGAAATATGCCAAACAAATCCGAGAAGAAAACAAATCAGAAAATGGGCTCTCAATGCCAGAAAAACCAAGCTAATCTAATATCAAAAAGTTGATAACCAAAATGAGGAGAAGCAAACAGATAAGTAGTACCACCAACAGATATACTTGGCGTCAGTCACCGAAGAAGTAGAACCGTACAGCGACGGAAGATTTGATTTAAATATCAAGCAAGGGGCTTCTCACATCAGGTTTCAAAGTACATCGTTATAAACTGAAAAACGAAACAGCCTAATTTACGGATGATAGAAGAAGATGACAATGAGTGCTCTAATTCGAAGGGGAAGAAGAAGAGGGCAATGAGAGAAACAAAAGAAGAAAATGACGTTTTTTGTGATGCATTTTTTTCTTTATTGAAAAGAATTAAAAATTTGAAATTTTGAACTGACGTGGCAAACATATAAAGTTTCCTACAAAGACTGAGATGGATAGTATGAGAAGCTCCCATTTCTTCATTTTATATAATAGAATATTAATATGATATATGAGATAAAATCATGTGATTTTATGGCAGCAAACATAATTTTCCTGAATATAAATATTTGAAAGAGATAAATAAATACTTAACCAAATTGTTTGATGGTTCGGTTTAGTGATCAAAAGCGGTTTGAACCAATTGCTCATTTGTGCTCTCATAACACTGCAACCTCTTACACTGCTGTTCGCCTTAGGGATGTATCAAGTATCAACTAGTCTTTATACCAATCAATGCACGGTGGCTACAGTTTGGTCATTGCCAAGTCTAACGATGGTGGCTATTTGCGGTGGTGATCGACAACTAAGGCAGACTCCACGCCATTGAAGAGTTGGTTGGCTTCGGAAGCAAAGAGCTAGGTAAGATTTTCGAGAGTGATGTGGTCGTTGGAATTCTAAGAGACTAGATCTTTGCAAAGACTCGAGCGAGAAGGTCCACGAATTGAACTTTCTAATATATTTGCTTCAGAGTTTCAGCAAAAAGTTATAAATTAGCAGAGTCATGAGGTCCTATAGCTGTTCAACTGAGATCTAACAAGTCACAACATTCCAAAGCTCATTTTTGATTCTTTTGAAGATCTAATTTTCAAATCTTTAATGTATCTTGTTTAAAGCAAAAGCTTGTTTCTCACTACGAAATTCTACAAGATTTGGTTCTTAGCTAAACGTAATTGGAAAAATACAAAACTGAAACTTGCCTGTTTTCTCTTAAAGAAAAAAGATCACTGATTCTTAATGGTCTTTTTGTTTCCGTTGACCATCTCATCAGGAAGAACTTTGAGATGCTTCCTCTGCTTAGACTTGGCTATTTTCTTCAGCGTCTTAGGGTTTGTAATCTTCTGTAACTTGGTACCTGTTCTCAGTATATTCTCCTTCTTCTTCTTCTCCCTTTCTTCCTTCTTCTTCCTCTTCTCCACCTTGTTACTCCTTATCTCCTCTTTAAGCTCGTTAATCCTCTCCTTGTACGCTTTCTTAATCTCTCTCTGCCTCTTCATCTCCTCTAGATCAGGTCCCTTGTTCTTCACAAACCTCGCAGACGCTCGGCGAGTTCGCGGCTCTTTCCACTTCCGTCCGGATACTTTCCCAGCGATTACACCGTCGTACGTTGGTTTCCCCACGGCCACCGCCACAGGTTTGTCTGGATCTTCTGAGGAAGCAACGGCGCTGCGTTTCGCGGAAGGGGGACAAACCATATCGATGTCCATCGACGCTTCATCGGCGATTGCCTCGGAAGCGGCTTGTTCCTGAGATTCCCGCTTCCTTTTGTAGGTTTTACCGCCGAATCCTTCGTCAAGGCACCGGAAATCAACGGTGCAAGCCATTTTTTGTTGTTGCGTAGCTTAACTCCCTGTAAATGTGCGGCTCCAAATGCTTTCTAGGGTTTTTAGAATATTTATATGAAGCTAATGGAGACAAGAGTACAAATCCAGGTTTTAGCCGTCTCACCCAAATCCAGCTTTTGAACCGAACCAAACCGCAATCAGTGTAATTCAATTATTTTTGTTCAATTCTTACTAAAATTATTTAGGGTATGTCGTGTAATTTTTTTTTTTTTTCTTCTTTCTTTTGTCATGATATACTTTTGTTTTTTAATTAAGAAAATATGTATATGTATTTTTAATTTTAAAAATATGTATTCTTTATGAGTAATTTCTTGAAATACCACAAAAATTTCAAATTCAAAAAATATCATACAATTTTAAAAGTTCCAAAAATACCTTTAAATTATTTTTTCAAAAATACCACAAATATAAAGAGTGAATATTTACAAGAAAAACTGTTGAAAGCCACAATTTTTTGTGTGGTTATGGTTATTATTTCGTGGCTATATCAGCCTTAGCCACAAATAGCCACAATCGTATTTTGTAGATATAGATTTGTGGCTATTTGAATGTTGTGGCTATTCGTGGAAATGTTGCCACGAAATGCCACGCTGATATTTTTGTGGCTAGTGACACAAATAGCCACAAATAAATTTCTATCTATTTTGCCACGTTTAGCAACGACAATATTGTAGCAATTAAGCCACAAATTGCTATGAAAAATTTTGTATCCAAAAAGCCACAAATAACAACGTTTTTTCGTAACTATATAGCCACAAATTGTCATAACATTATCGTGTTTATTTACCATAATAAACTAGAATTTTTGTGGTTATCATAGAAAATAAATCACAATACATTCCTAGTTATTTAGATATATTTTGCCAATAAACTATTATAATATAACTAAATATTTTAAAATCTGTAAAAAATCTAAAAATAATTTATAATTAAATATTAACATAAACTTTTAACATTAAATTAACATTAATTTTACAAAATTTTAATTTCAAAAGAACATAATGTTTATGTTCAAAAGTGCATAAGCTATTTAACGTTCTTGTGTTCCATGTGATGGACGATTAGCCGACTCCGATCTTGGAGAGAGATTTGGACTTGCGACCGATGAAACGGCTTTGCCTCGTGTAATCGGACTAAGAGTTACCAGATCCACTCCATTAATCCGCAAAAGCACATATATTGCTCGTTTGAACGTAGAAAGATTATCTTCAATCTTTGTTATCCGCATGTCCATATCCACGTTTCTACGCAAAGCAGCAGCTGCCGACTCATTCGGATCAACATCTAGATATTGAATTGATCCAATGCCATAAACTTTGCCTTTGTTGTTCATAGCCATCTACAAAAACCAAAAATTCTCTAAAACAAATCGATGCATACATTATAAAATAAAAGTCTAATATATATTTTAGACTCTAAAACAAATCGATGCTTATCAAACAAGCCATCAACTTTTTCAAATTCAATAGCCTATACAGTTATAATCATGGAACTTTTATTAATTATTCTACAATACCTCATCATGGTATTCTTTGGGACAAAATTCTAAGACAAAGACATGAAATATCATAACTTAACAGAAAAAACCATTAGCAAACCTAAGACAAAACCAGAAACTAAACAAGAACATAAACATGAACTTTTGAACATGAACATAAACATGAACTATCATAACTTAACAGAAAAAACCTCAATTTTCATAATTACCGGCTAATCCACTAAAGTCTATGATTACAAAACCAAAATTCAGATACTAAATTATAAGAAAAAATGTTTTGCATACTTACTTCAATATATGCTGTTGTGAGCTCTTGGTTGGAAGGTTCATTTTGATTGGTCTCGCTTGATTTTTCTAATCTCTGCTTAGCTAAAATCTCAGCATCACTCACAAGCTTCTTTGCTTGTGGGTCCATGAAAACGTCATCTTTCCGAGTATGAGTCCTCCGCACAACCTCAGTTTCTGCTGGTGTTGTACCACCATTTTCAATCTCCTAAAGACATCAAAAAATCATGTAAATAGTAAGATATATATTAGGCAGAATATGAAACAAAGACTTACCATTTCATGAGCAATTCAAGTGTGTTTCTTAGCTCCTCCAAAATGAACGTGTTTTTTATATCCGTCAACATTTGAACTGTTGTTTTTCGAGTTTATCTTGCTCCTCTTCACATTTCCAGGCTCCTCCCAAGCCTTTTGCATAATGTTCCAATCCACCAAGCCAATATAGTCTGGCTTCTTCCCACTTCTCTTCCTTTTGCTAACATTGTCCCCAATTGAATGACTTACCATATCTTCCCAACAACTGACAACCATATCATGGTGCTCGGGATTCCAATTGTATTTTTGCTACAAGAAATCCAGAATGTTAGTTAGAATGTAAATAAACATGTACATATGCCAACAAAAAAATTATCAATATAAACAAGGGTAAAATATGTAAATTACCACAAAGCTAGCCCACCATGCATCAATCTTACTATCTGGGACCATTCCATAGTTCTACCATGGTCCCCAAAAATCAGACTGTCATGCTGCCACGACATCTTTCCGAATGCAGTCATGTATGTCAAACCTGAAATAATGACATACATTATAAACTATAAATATTAATTCTAAAGTAGTAATCTAAGAATACAATCACAATCTAACTACCATAAACTTCCATTGAGCCTTTTTGGATGGATATGAGGCATATTATTTCTCTCTGGTGCACCCATCAAAGCTGCTAAGGTAGGCCGTAAATGTTGAGTAGAAGTAGAGTTAGCAGACCTAGTAGCTCCAGGAGGTACAAATGTTGAATTAAACTCTCTTGTAGCTCCATGTGGCATAGGTAAGCAAGTTGTCCGATTTTCCCTCTTGGAACTAGGACCTCGCAGATTCATCTGCAGTTTTTAAGAGAATGTAAAAAGTTACAAACACATTCACAATAAACCAAACCACTTGAAACTAACAGAACTTAGAACAAGAAACTAACAAAGACATGAACTACCACAACTTAACAAAACTAAACATCAGCATATCTAACTCAAAAACCATTGAATTAAGATAAAAACAAAAACTAAATTCTAAACCAAAGACATGAACTATCATAAATTAACAGAAAAAACCATTAGCAAACCTAAGACAAAACCAGAAACTAAACCACTTGAAACTAACAGAATTTAGAACAAGAAACTAAACAAAGACATGAACTACCATAACTTAACAGAACTAAACATTAGCAAATCTAACTCAAAAACCATTGAATTAAGATAAAACCAGAAACTAAATTCTAAGACAAAGACATGAACTATCATAACTTAACAGAAAAAACCATTAGCAAACCTAAGACAAAACCAGAAAGTAATTTCTTCAAGAAGCCAATCCAACTCACAACCAAAATTAATATTGATAAACCAGATTCATAAGAAGAAACGAAATCCATATAACTCACAACCCAAAAATAAACGAGAAAGCAAATACAATAAACCATAATTTAGAAGGAAAATAACAAGAAAATCGAAAAAAACAACAAACAGAAAGAACATAACAAAAATCAAAGAAACTAACAGAACTTAGATAAAAATAAAAGAGATTCATAAGAAGAAACCATTGTAGCTGCACGGAGGAGAAGAGGAGTCGGCGTTGGAGGAAGTCGGCGATGGAGAATGAAGGAAATCGGCGATGGAGAATGAAGGGATAAGTATAGGTGAATTGTATATTGCCGACATCTTCTAAGGGGTTTAAACCTTCCTGAGGTGAAACATATTTAGATGTCACATAAGAATTCTTCGTTTACACACTGAGCAACTATGGAGCCTCCGATTTGTGCCTTGTTGTTAACCTTTTTCTTCAGATGATACATATATCTTTCAAACGGATACATCCACCTATATTGTACTGGACCACCTAAAGAAGTTTCATCTGGTAGGTGCACAGGTAGATGTTCCATCACATAAAAAAACGATGGAGGAAATATCTTTTCAAGGTTGCAAAGCTTCACAACAATATTTTCTTTTAATACGGCAACATCGTCGATCTTCAACACTTTTACAGATATATCTCGAAAGAAAAGTGCAATATCTACAATCAAGTGTATTTAGTTAAAGGAAAACATATAATAATTTAATAAAAACATGGAAATAATAACATAGATATAGCTCATATATTGTATACCTGAAATTGCAGTGTGAACATTTTTAGGAAGTAATTCTGAAAATGCAATTGGGAGAATTTGTTGGATGATGACGTGACAGTCATGGCTCTTTAAACATGATATCTTCAAACTGTCTAAATGGACACAATGTGAAAACTTGGAAGCGTATCCATCTGGAAATTTAATCTCAGTCTTCAACCACGTAAGAAATTTTTGTTTCCCTTCCTTTGATAATCTGAAAATCGGGACTGGTGCTTTTCCATTTTTAAGCTCTATATCTGGCCTCATGCAAAACAAAGGAAGATCCATCCTTGATTTAATGTTGTCTTTTGACTTCCCAGGAACATTCAACAATGTATTGATGAGATTGTCAAATATTTTTTTCCCGATATGCATGAAATCAAGGTTGTGTCGGAGAAGTAAGTTTTTCCAGTATGGTAACTCCCAAAAGATACTCTCCTTTACCCAATTATGGTAGTCACCATACCCCTCAGTGACTTGAGCACACTTGTCATGTCCATTGCCTCCACATTCTACAGTTTTAAACACTCCTCGTATGTTTTGTATCCTTTCATATAGAATTTCTTCCCCGTTCAACCATGGTGGAGGGTCATCGTGTATTGTCTTTCCATTTATAAAACCCTTAGCATTCCGTCTGTAAGGATGGTCTTTAGGCAAAAACATCATGTGACAATCAAACCAACTGTGTTTCCTTCCATTCGGTAACCAAAATGATTTTGTCTCATCTAGGCAATACGGACACGCTAACCTCTCATGCGTCATCCATCCAGAGAGCATACCATAAGCTGGAAAATCACTGATTGTCCACATTAATACAACCCGCATCTTGAAATTTTTCTTTTTTGAAACATCACAAGCATCAACACTATTACTCCATAAGTTTTTTAATTTTTCGATAAGTGGTTGAAGATAAATATCTAGGTTTTTTTGGATGATTTGGTCCAGGGACTAGTATAGATAGAAAGAAATATTCTCTTTTCATGCACATCCCAGGGGGTAAGTTGTATGGTGTCACTATAACAGGCCAAACTGAATGTGATTTCCTATTCATACCAATTGGATTAAACCCATCCGTTGATAAGCCTAGATAAATATTACGACTCTCAGAAGCAAATGAGGGATATACCTTCTGAAAATTCTTCCACGCTTCTCCAGCTGACGGATGATGCATTTCTCCCTCGGGGGACATATGTTCTTCGTGCCATCTCATTTCTGATGATGTTGTATGTGATTGGTATAATCGCTTCAATCGATCGGTAATGGGTAGATAAAACATCCTGTATTTTGGTATCTTCTTCCCTGATCGACCAACATTTGGTTTATATTGATCTTGTTTGCAAAACCGGCAATGCACCAACAATTGATCTTCTTTCTAAAAAGCATGCAATTATTCTCACACACGTCAATTTTATGACATGGTAACCCCAACGAGCGCGTCAACTTCTTCATCTCATAATATGTCTCAGGAGCTTTATTAGGCGATGGAAGAACATCTTTAAAATGTTTGAGATATTTCATCCAGAATTGCGTCAGGAAGATTGTAATTGGTCTTCCAATTCATTACTTTTGAGGCAAGATACAATTGAGATATTCCATTCGCACATCCGTCATAAAGAGGTTGATTTGCGGCTTCTAAAGCTTGAAATACACTATCTTGGCCTAACTCATCGTGAATGAGGTCTTGAATATCTTCAGGAATCGGGTGTTGGTAAACGTTAACATATGCTTGTGGATAATGAAATTGTTCACCGGGAACTTGAAAATTAGAATAATCACACCATGAGTCTTGTTCGATTACGTGATGGCTTGTCGATGCTTCACCGCCATGGTAGCAATTTTCTCCATGATGCGTCCAAACATAATAATTTGGAGTAAATCCCTTTGCATATAAATGATTCGCAATAGTATCAACATCACGACGTTTTTGGTTCTTACACTTTCTGCACGGACACAAGAAATTTTTACGCTCAACAAAAGAGATTTGATTACTAGCAAAAGAAATAAAAAAGTTTATTCCCTCAACAAAATTATTTGTAACACAATTTCTCTCAGGATCTAATCTTTTATACATCCACTCTTTTGACTCTAAAAAATTAGACATTTGTAATAGTTTATATAGTTTTGTTTTGGTTTTTCATGCTTAAAAACGAGAGAGGGGACCTTGAATATATAGAAAAATTTAATCCACATATAGCCACGAAACAATCGTGGCTAAGAGAATATATTCTCTACCCATCCGTCTGTCCTCGAGGTGATGTTTAGAGAATATATTCTCTTAGCCATGAAATGATATGACGAGGGTGGAGAATATATTCTCTTCGCCATGATTGTTTTGTGGCTATCTATGGCTAAGAGAATATATTGTCCACCATTGTCATATCATTTCATGTGTGATTTGAAAGAACATTGCTGGAGAAAATTATCTGAAAAATAGCATCGAAAGTGTTGTGGCTATTCGTAGCTCTATTCAATAATTTTACTTTCTACGAATATGTTGTTGCTATTTGTGGCAATTTTTGAAAAATATATAGCCACGTTTAGCTACGAAATATTCGAGGAAAGTAGCCACAAAAAGACACAATTATTTCATGTCTTGATTTGTCACGATAATGTTTGTGGCTAAGGCGTGGTTATATTGCTATAGTTTGTTTCATGTCTTGTTGTGGCTAAATATGGCTACAAATAGCTACAGATAGTAGTTTGTAGCTAATTAGCCACAAAATTGCCACAAAATAGCTAGTAAATTAACACTTTTCAAATTTGTGGCTATTTCGTAGATATTTTGTGGCTATTAAGTGCTGCCACAAATTATTCGTAGCTATTTCGTAGCTAATAACAATTTTTCTTGTAGTTATTTAGAATTTACATTTTTGGGTTTAGATTCATTTAGTTTTAGTTTTTAAAGGGGTAAAGTTTGATTTTGTGGGTATGGAATTTAAATTTGAAGTTTTAAAACTAATTTAAATTGGTGTTATTTTTAGAATAAAAATAAATTTGTGGTATTTTTGGAGAATTTGTTGTATTTTGGAATAAATTAAAAATGTATGATACTTTTGGTATATAACTAATTTTTGTAGAATTTTTAGAATCTCCCACTTTTCAATCATACGAACAACTCATAATTTACACAAATAATGTATTACTCAAACTATAATTCTCTGTTCACACAAATTCATAACGGATTATTAAGAAACAATTTTGTTATTTATGAAATAAAAAGTAACTTAATACAAAGAATTAAGTTATTATTTGACATAAAATATAAATTTAGGATTTAATTAAAAAATTACAAAATGAATATTTTTGAATTTCATTTTTTTTGGTAGGCTAAATTTTGCTAATGTGTAATAAAATATTATTCCATTTTTAATTTAGTAAGACCATCCACAATTACTTTTATTATTTTCATCTCATATTAAGTATTTAATCCAATGAGAGAGAAAGCGCTAGTTTCGTTATTAAATTCAGAAACATTTCACTGCCATTAATTTTTCTACTATAATTAATAGATTACTGTTTTAAAACGCTAGCTTTTTCAGATTCAACGTTATTACAAATGAAATCTCCGAAACATGCAAAAGAAAAAAAACAAGAAAAAACTTTGTTTGTATTGTGAAAAATGGCTACAATGCTCAAAAAACACAAAACGTCTGTGTTGCCATTGTTAACATTGGTGCTTCTTATGTTTCCAAGTGCAAAGGCATGGAGAATGGATGAAGTGAACAATTTGTGCAAGGGTTTAAGTGAAGCTGATTTCTGCTCAAAATACATTGGAAGGGACAAACGTATTGGAGCCGCACGCGACCTCTACGACGTTCATTCAATTCTGGTAAATTTTTTTTAACTGAATAATAATGTTACACAATTAGTTATTACTCATTTTTATATATATTTTAGACTATGGGGTGAAATTATAATATAGTGTTGGTAAAAACATTTTTAATATGTGAAAATTTTAACTTTACGGAACCTAAAACAATGATTATAAATATATGTTCTTTTAGAGATGTTTATATGAGAAGTGATGCTTATTATTTGAGATTTTCTATGAAAATTTAAATATCCGAAGACTCTATATCGAATGAATCTAGATTTGGATATTAAAACTTTTAGATTTGTATATTCGAATTTGGATCCATACCTATTAAGATATATTTAAGACATGTGTCATGTTAAAAAATTTCTTTTTTGAAAGATCCTTCACATGGATCTGAATATCCTATTTTTCTAAAAGAGGATATTTAATAAGTTATATAAGTAAAGAAAATGCTTAACAAATTAATTATAAAGCAAATGAAATTTATAAACTAGAAAATTAATTCTGTTATATTTTATTTTATATGAGTATTACAAATTTTATCAGCTAATGGTTGAGACTTGTTATCAGATATCCCTCTGCCAAACCGAATTAGTTAATGCAAGCAAAAAAATCAATAGAGTACGCAGACAATTCAGCGGTCCGATTGGGAGAGAACGAATAAGTTTTTGTGAGAGTCAATACAAGTACGCATCTGCTATGTTTAGACGAGCCACAGAACAAGGAAAAGTAAAAGATAAGGTGCAACCACACCAAGCTTACTTATCTATTTATGGTGGCTCACTTCTAATAAACGGTTGCGAAAAAGAATGGAAGATAAGAGGTCCTCCACAGAAATCTCCAGTCACTTTTTTTAACAACAATGTTGCCAAACTAACTATTATTTCTCGCAGAATCGTCGACAGAATTAATTACCCTTCATAACCTGACTTTATTCTCTTATCGTAGTCATATAATATTGTATCAATTGTTTCAAGTAGTGGATAAAACTTTCATTAATTAATTAGTGGAATATGCTACTTTCTAAAATATTAACTGCCAAATATGTTATAACACCCAACAAAACTAAAAGAGAGAGTTTGACAAATCAAAAAAGTAGAGGAGAGATAAGCAACACGACCAGACCAAACATGATTATTTTAAAGGGCCACTTTAGTTCTTTCTTTCAATCTTTTCCAAATTAGTTTTTTACAATGTACAAGAGTCAAAGATGCCACAAGATAAAGAAAAACACCAATTACACAACCTTCCGATGCAAAATTCACCAATGTCTCGTAAGCACCAAGAAAACAAAAGAGTAGGTTTATAAAATATGTATATACCAAACGATTTTAACCTATAAGCAATATCATGGAAGTTGAAATATGAGATTTTACCAACATTCCAGCAATGACCATCAAGATATATATACTGCTAAATATGGTGTTTGAAATTTTATAACCGGAATTTTATAGTCGAGTTCCGATTAAATTATTTGAAATTGCGATGCAAAATTGGTATCGTTAGATTTTAAATTTCAAGAGCTTTTTATACATATATAGATTGCTAAATATGATGTTTGAAATCAAAATTCGTCATCGATGAACTTCAAGTTTATGTTCAGTCCGTTTACAACTAAGTACAACTGGATATAACTGTAACATTTGATACAACTATGTACAATCACGTTTATAAATGGTACAACTATGTATAACTTTTTTTTTTTTTTTTGATGAAATTTTAAATTCATAAATCAAAGAAATAAACGTTTATGTACAAAAGTTGATTGATAGAAATTGGAGGATGTTTTTAGGTGGGATGAGTGTTCAGAGATGCCTCGTTAGAACCTGTTACTAGAAAACCCTGTGGGATAAAACTAGTAACAGGAAAAAGAGTACATACTCTGAAACACGACCTTAAAGCGTACATAAGAGAAGACTGAATCGAGTAAGGGCCAAATCTGTGGCGGGGCCTATGGCTGTAGTGATTGCCATCGAGCTTGTAAACCGTAATATCGAGAGGATGGATCGTAACGAAGGCTAGTCAGTCGGTCAGAGATGCATCTCGTTATCGTGGCATGTAGTTGAATAGCGGATCGGTGTGGCTTGTGATGGTTGCGGTGATTGCGTTCCCGCCAGATGCTGTAGACGGTTACTTGGAAGCACATCTTAAGGAGGACCGTGTCCAGTAGTGAGAGGCTGCGATGTCTAAGCGAAGCTAAGGTTCGAGTCCAATCCGGGGATAGCTGTGAGCGTAGAATAGGAGTTGTGAGGCAGGACCATACAGTAAAACTGTATGGGCAAGCGAAGAAGAGATGATCTCTGGACTCACGAGGCTCCCCACAAAGAGGACATGGTGTTGGGGTGCCCCATCATCCTGTTCTCTCACCTATAGATAACCTGTCAAGCATAGCAAGCCAAGAAACAAACGCATAGCGAGGTAAAGATTGTGGGAACCAAATAAGCGAGGACCACGGTATAATAGGGCGAGAAGAACTTAGTTGTCTCCAAGTGCAAGAAGAGGAAAACTAGGGGTCATAGCTATCTTGCTTAGTGCGCCATAGGATTAAGTCTGGTTCACCAAAGGGGCTGGGAAGTGGCAGCCGGACTATGGTGTCGTGAAGATCTCTCATCGCAGGGACTCGTGAACGTCGGAGCAACCAGTGGTGGGAAGAAGCGGCTTGCGCCACAGTATCATAACGAGGGATGCCCAATTCCCTGATACCGGCGTCCCCAATGAGAGAGAAAAGGGCTCCTAGCCGTGTCCAATCATCAAATAAGAAGGAGGTTGATTGACCGTTGCCGACTGAATGACGTATGAACGGTGCTGCGATATGACGGATCTTCAGAAGCTTTTGCCAGATCCAAGATCCGCGATTGCTGTACCCAAGGTCCCAAAATGTAGAATCCCGGATGAGGTAATGCTTTGTCCATGCGACCCATAAGGAACCTGTATTGGACACTAGACGCCAAATGAGAGCAAGAGAAAACACCAGAGAAGTATCATAAAACTTACGAATACCAAGGCCTCCTGTGGTTTTAGGTGTGCAGATGTCGTGCCAAGCGACCTTAGCCATGTGATGCGATGACGGATTACCAGACCATAAAAAGTTGCTACAGAGGCTGTAAATTTCCTTGAGACAGAATTTGGGTAATCGAAACGCCGAGTGCCAGAAATTAACCATGCTAACGATAACCGATTTGATCAATTGTAAAGGACCTGCATAAGATAAAAACTTAGTAGCCCAGGCAGTCATACGTGAACGAATACGATCAATTAAAGGGTAACAATCGGCACGGGTAAGGCGCTTCGTCGTTAGTGGTAGGCCAAGATACCGAATCGGAAGAGCCTCTTGCTTGATGCCTAGAGTGTGAACCGCGGATACTAAGGAGGAGCAACTACGACCACCAAGAAAAATTGATGATTTTTGGACGTTGACCAGCAAGCCCGAGGCAGCTCCGAACCTTGTAAGGATCTGGAGAATACCCTGCAGAGAGGAAGCGTTACCGTCGGTGAAGACTAAGATGTTGTCAGCGAAGCAGAGATGGGTAAGCCGAAGCTCGCGACAGAGAGGATGATATCCAAAAGTACCTGATTGAGCACCTGCATTTAAAAGCTTGAACAGAACATTGTTCGCTATGACGTATAAGTAGGATGAGAGGGCACAACCTTGACGAAGTCCTCGCCGACTAGGAAAATAGCCAGCAAGTTCCCCATTAACCGCAACCGTGAATGTAGCACAAGTGGATCAAGTATATATATCTCGAGGGTAAGTGCATAGCCTGTAAAACAGAAATGAGAAAGTCCCAATTAACAGTATCAAAAGCCTTCGAGATATTCAGTTTAAGAGTACAACGAGAGGGAATAGAGGGCTTATGGTAATCCTTGACGAGTTCGGTGGCTAGTAAAACATTCTCGAGGAGGAGACGTCCCTTGACAAACGCGCTTTGGTTCGGCTCAATAAAACCCGGAAGCAGAAGTTTTAGATGGTTTGCCAGGATCTTGGAGATGATCTTGTAGATGATGTTACAACAAGATATGGGACGGTAGTCTCTGATTGTCTCTTGAGTGTCGCCTTTGGGTAGAAGAGCCAGCAATGTTGCATTGATACCACAGGGAAGGAAACCATATAAGAAAAAGGACTAAATTGCCGCTACGAAATCGGGACCAATTATTGACCATGCCGCTTTAAAAAACTTGGAGGTAAACCCATATGGACCCGGAGCCTTGTTACTAGGCATGACAAACAGCGTTTCTTTAATTATTGGACCTAAAACCGGAGCACACAAAGCTTCGGCTACGTCCACGGAGCATCGGTAATGGAGTAAGGTGGCTATATCGGGAATGAGTGATGGGGTTGGCGTGTGTTTGAGGAAGTCTTGAAGTGATCAGCCGCAGTTGCTTTGATCGATGACGGATCCGTTGCAATCTCGCCCGAGGGTAGGCGCAATTGCTTGATGGTGTTGCGAGCAACCCTGGTGCTAGCGACACGGTGAAAGTATCTGGTATTTTGATCACCATTCCGTAGCCATTGAATTCGTGAGCGTTGTTGGTAGAAAATTTCTTCAGCACGGGCAAGGAAACGCCAGGAATTCACTGCATTGGTCTCGGCTACGATGGCTGCTGGTGTCGGATCATGTAAAACCTGTTCCTGACATTGACATAAAAGGACATAAGCAGCATGAGTGCGGTTAGGTAAGTCACCGTAAATAGTAGAATTGAGATTTCGAAGCCCTGGTTTAAGAGCCTCAAGCTTGAGGTACAGGAGCCGCAAGGCCATGCGAGAAGCAAGAATTGGTGGTGTTGAAGACCAACTCGAGGCGACGACCTGCAAAAATAGATTATGATCAATGATTTAGTTATTGAATTTGAAAGGTTTACGGACTAGTGAGGTATGAGTGGAGAAATGAATGACGCATCGAGCGTGATCGGAAACCCCATTTGACTCAAAGCTCGCATAAGAACGAGGAAACTGCACAAACCACTCGTCATTAATTAAGGAACGGTCTAGTTTTTTGCCAATAGGGTCTGAATCACGATGATTCCACCAGGTGAATCGCGGTCCAACAGACGGGATGTCCAGTAGGTCGTTGGTGTTAACAAAATCATGAAATTGTCTCATGCCACTTAGACTGGAGATTGTGCACTGTGAGTGATCCGCGAGTGATAGAATTTCATTGAAGTCGCCGTATATAAGCCAAGGGATAGGCAATCCTCCACATATCTGTCGACTCACTTGGAGGTCCCGCCAAAGATAGACCCGATCAGCCTGAAAATTAGAAGCGTACGCACAAGAAATGAGTAAGACAGCACCAGATGATAAGGTGACTAAGGAGGTAATGAGTTGAGCAGAGGTAAGAATAGGCGTGACAATAACATCATCACGCCAACAAACCCATATGCGACCTAGTCTATGGGCTGCGTAATTGTGAATCGCTTGCCAACCGGGCATAGAATCCTGCAAAACACGAGAAAAGTTCTCAAACTGTACATGACTTTCCAATAGACAACCAAATTCAGGCTTGGAAGACGAAAGCCATTGACGGACAACAGTATGTTTAAGGGATTGATTAAACCCCCTGGTGTTCCAAGCGAATAACGACATAATTCATTAGTGTCTCCGGGAGGAGACATATGGATGTTTTTTAGTTGTGACATGCTTGGAGAGTTTTCGTGAAGCAGTAATTGCTGGAAGGTCTTATGGCTTCTGCTTGCCGCGAGGAATCTGTTTTGGTGGCACATTGACGTTGAGATCGAGGCCATCTTCAATAATTTGTCCTTCTTCAGTGTCGTCTGCGTCCTCATGAGTGTCGATTGCGAGGACATTAAATCGAGACGGGGACACATTAACCTGAGGCACCAACGGAGGAGTAGCAACTTTCCCAGATGAAATGGCGCCATGATGCCGATGAACAACTGACCATTCGCCGGTAGTGTCTTGAGCTTCGGTTCCTGCAATTTGGCTGGGAGAAACAGAACCAGAAACATGACCCGTGATAACTGATTGAAAGTCTGGTTCAATCAATGAGACGTTGGCAATAGTGGAATTTTCGCGACGTAGAATTACGAGGCGAAGCTCCTCGATAGAGTCCGAGACCTGCTGTTGGAAGTCTGCAATGGTGGAAAGAATTAAAACATTAGTATCGATATGTAAAGTGTGAGAATTATCAAGAGGAGGATTAGTTGATAGAGTGATAGAATCGGTCGAGTTTTGTTGTGAAGCCGAGTTATGTTGTGAAGCCGAGTTGTGTTGTGAAGCCGAGTTTTGTTGTGAAGCCGAGTTGTGTTGTGAAGCCGAGTTGTGTTGTGAAGCCGGATTTTGTTGTGAATCTCAGTTGTCAAGGGTATGGGAGGAGTGATTGTGTGTGGTTGAAGTAGCGGGAGGTGGGACCGTCGAGTCCGTATCAGTCAATGGAACAGAGTCAATAGGTGGTGACTGTAGTTTAGATGCATCATTAGTATGCGAGTTAGACATTGGTTTCTTCTTGCACTCTTGAAGCTTATGACCCCATGCATTGCAATGGGAAAATTTTTGGGGAAGCCAAGGAAAAGAAACCAACACTGGTTTGTCCTCATTATCCAATTGGATACGGTTGATTTGCTCAACATCGAGATTAACAATGACAAGGACCTTTGCAACGTCTAGACGAATGCACTTTTCCGTAGTAGGGTGGAGCCTCTGTGCTTTCCCTACAATGTCACCAAAAAAGCGAAGACCTGCATGAGAGAACAAGTAGTCAGGAACGTTACAGAAGTCTACCCATAAAGGCATAGAAGCGAGGTCGGGTTTCACTAAAGCCTTGGAAGGACACCATTCTTGCACAACGAGCAAGATATCCGAGATGTGCCAATACTTTTTTCGGCACACATTGCTCCTAGTCGCAGGAGAATCAATGCGAAACAAAACCGTGTCATCTTGAAGAATTTGAACATCAATCTTAGTGCCTTTTCCATCACGGTTCCACAACCGATTCACGGTTGCGTGTATCTTCCCAATATGTGGTGTGGACCCGATGAAATTTCTAACAAGAAATTTATGCCATAGTGGCTGTGGATTATCTCGTAATTGTTGAGGCACCGTGACTTGGGCAACTCCATTATCGAGGATGTAAGGAGCGTGAGAAACATCGAGACGAGTTTGAGTCCCGCCGAGAACCTATGACCATGGACGAGAGGCGGAGCCTAGGGTAGCAGCAGATGACGCCGGAGGCGCAGAAGAAGCCGCCGGAGGAGACGCCATTGTCGGCGAGAGCCGGTGGCGAGGCAGCGCCTTGCGGAAGAAGTAAAAAAGGAAAGAGACAAAAACCCTATTATCGCCCAAATAATCGCCGTCCGAGAGAAATAATCCTTCCAACTATGTATAACTTATCAAAAATAATTTTAATTTGAAAAGATAAATTAAAAATAATACATGATTTTTTAAATCTATCTCTCAATAACAATTAATACTAATTACTAAATTTTTGTAACTGAAAACTTATATTTTAAAATTTGACATCATCCATAATTTGACATAATCCACCATATTTTTATTATTAATATGTAAAATTTAGCATGTGATTTTTGAAAAATATGCAAACAACTTATTTAACCAAATATTTATATTAAGTCTTAATACACTTTTATTTTTATTTTCATCGGTACAATTAACAAAAATTAGTGTAAGTGCATGTACAACTAAATATACTATTATACGACGAAAATACAACTATGAATAACTTTGTACAAATGAAAATCTGAGTACAACCAAATATTTTTTTGCTGCTATATTTTCTATTATTTTTCTGACATGTCTGTTTTGCTGGCTATATTTTATTATTTTATGCAGACGTTAATTATATCCAGTATTACTAGTGGTACACGTACTAAGTTGTACGTACTAGTACTTATACCAAATAATTTTAATTTAAAATAATAAATTAATAGTGATATATGATTCAAATCCATTTCTTAATAACAATTAATATAAATTACTAACTTTACATAACCTAAAAACTAAAACCATATAAAATTTGACATCATCCATTACTTTACATCTTCTATCATAAAATTTTATTTTTAATGTGTGAATATTAACATATGCATAATGAAAAAGAAAAATAATTTATTTAACAAAATTCTTTATTGCAAATTAAGGTTTTACAAATACATACATTAATTATTTAAAAAAATTGACTGTAGATTTATAATCTTTGTTGCAAAATGGTTAATTTGATATATNTAAAAAAAAAAATATATATATATATATATATATATATATATATATATATATATATATGACGATATGACTTAATTTGAAAGATATGGCCATATTACTATATATATATATATATGATATGATGATATTACTTAGCAATATTTCTCTAGGTTGGAGTCCGCGCTAGCGCGAAATGTTAGACATTATAATTTTGAAAGTTATTTTTGTTTGTATTTTCTTTTTGATAGACCAAATTTCTATTGCCGAGAAGAGCATAAGGTTGAAAAATAGTTAATAAGCTTTGGTTTTAGAGATATTGTCTTAATTATCGTAATGTTTAATATAAGACCATATTTAAAATACATTTTTTTCTGCTATGTTTCTGATGCCACTTGTTTTTGCGCGATGTAGTCATTCCTTTTGATTGTTGTATGTATGCCTTCTGTGAGCTTGGTATTTAATATTTATGTTGTAAGTGGTTTCTCATCTTTGTTTATAGCTTCTCTTATTATCAGCTAGTACATGTCATGTCATTAAATATTTGTTAAGCACCTGTAAGTGTAGTTTGTATTGGGTTTTTTTATTACGTACTGATTTGTGGATGGTAGCCCATCGAAAATATCTTTGTAGACGATGTTTGTGATTGTTGGGTGTTGATTACCGGTGTCTCTCTTGGTTAATACCTTTAGGCCTGCAGCGGATGTGACACGTAATAATGCGACATACAATTGCCCATGACTAAAAACTAGATTTGGCAGATATAATGCGACTTCATTAAGACTTTGACCCTGACTCTTATTGATTGTCATAGCGTAACATAATGTTACGGGAAATTGTCATCTCCTTAATGTGAAAGGGTATATTGTATCTGTCGGAGATAACATTATCCTCGGAATTATGACCTTGCTTCCAGTGTGCATACATGTTAGTAATTATGCTTCGATAATTCGTTCCCCAAGACGTGTGATGGTCATTCTTGTTACGTTACATATACCATATTTTTGGTTAAGATTTCGCAGAAGCATTATTGGTGCACCTACTTTAGAATGAAGCAGTGATTTGGAATTTTGGGAACTTTAACGAATTCGAAAATTCAGTTGGGTAGATCCCATTTTCGTCTTCAACATTGCTTTCGCCAATTCCAGCCGAGTCTGACCTGAAGTAATCTCTAACTTCACCTAGGATAAGATTTAACATGTAGGCGTTTACCTCGTCGACTATTTCGTACACACAACATACATTCCAAAGGTATGACATGTTTATTGTAGCAAGGACGCTATCTTGCCTACTCCCATGAGGAATTGCGGGCAGAATCTTCCTGAAATCACCTTCCAAAACAACAGTCTTCCCTCCAAACGGTTTTTCACTTGCATTTATGTCGATGGGGCTTATTATGTCTCTTAATGTGTGGTCTAAGGCCTCAAATGCATGATGACGTGTCATTGGTGCCTCATCCCAAATGATTAGTTCTGTCCTTCTAATGAGTTCTACAAGGAAAGTCCCTTGGCTTATGTTACAGACATTATCGTCCATCGCATTGAGTGGTATTTTGAAGCGTGAGTGTGTGGTTCTGCCCCAGGTAAAAGTAAGGTCGCAATTCCTGATGATGCCACTGGTAGGATAACTCGTTTCTCAGAGCGTAATCTTGAAATGATTTTTTTGTAGAGGAAATTTTTCCTTGTACCTCTAGGACCGTAGACAAAGCATATTTGTCCTTTTTTTGCAACGGACTCAATGACATTGTAGTAAATAGCCTTCTGCTCTTTGTTGACGCTAGAGATAAGGCGGTCATGTTCTTCTTTCTCCTTTGTTACATTGTAATTGAGCTCTTCTCGAAGCAAATAATTTTTAATCATTTTTAGTATCTCGTTGTCTAACTTGGGAATGTTGGCGAAATCTGTTAGAGATTGGTTGTTTTGTGTGAGGATCTTCTTAATTTCTAGGAAAGTATATTGCTCTAGCTCTTTCTCATCATCCTGATAACCCGGGAAATCAAAGTTTTGCCTTAACTTGTATAAGATATCATCTGCAAGGGCAAGCCATCATTGTATCCAAAGTTCACTAGGTGAGCTTAACTCGCAGTGCAATAAAAGTGTGACAAAGAGTTTTCTTAATTGTGTTGTCGTTGCCCATTGGAAAGCTTTGTCCATGACTTCATGCCATTCTGAGTATGAATCTAGTAAGCCCATTGCATAACATGCATCTTTGAAAGTCTTATGTAGTACGTTGTTGACGGTTAGGAGGTCTGCATAACATGTTGTCCCACGTTTGTAATTCACAAGAATCCGCAAATAATATTGTTCCCTAGGGCGTGGGTTAATGTTCTATATCCTCCCAATACTATAGCCTTGCTTTCGCTTAGTCCATGTCTTTGGTGTTGTATTCCAAACATAATACTTTGGGAATTCGATGTATATAAGTTTATGTGCCTCACTGTCTTCTTTGTTGGTGTCCATCCATGTTGTAAACATAGTGTTCTCAATAAGCGATCGGTCCAAGACACTATCAATATCACATGTTTCGTTGAATATGACAATTCGTTGGCCTGGTAGATGCAAGCTTAGCCTCTACACAGCTGGTTTCCTATAATGTATGTCGAAGGAAAAGATTCTTCACATAGCTTCACATGCAAATAAATATTTATGTACCTCATCATACTTTTTATAATTTGATGCTCCATCACTGCCACTGTTATTGTCATTCTTTTCCAAAAATATGGTTGCCTTGTCCACTCATTTTGTGATGTACTTGAAGAGATATTTGAATTCTTTGGATTTATCACATACTTCGACATTTACATGTGTTTTTAATCTCTTCAAACTTTCCATGTTGTGTGGGACAACATATCGATTGTCAAGCAGCGTGTTCCCCTTCGTAATAGTTTTGCTAACATCGTTGTGCCGTCTGTAGATAACGTAACCATACTCATTTATGGTTGTGTAGTTAGTGAATGGTCTTAGTTACTTCTTCGTACATATTCCATTCTCCATGCATGGTGACGTTGGTCGATCATGTCCGCATGGACCATGCATCATGTGTTGTTTGACCAAGCTATATCCTTCAGGATCACTGTTTTTATCTGGTATTTCAACAGAGATTAGATTGTCGATTTTATCATCTGTCAAAGTTTTGTTACTCTCCCGTAGCCATAACAGGGTGTGAGCATGTGGCAGGCCACTTTTTGAAACTCAATAGTATACACCACTGCATGAAAATTTGGAATTCATTTTAGTGTCAACATTTGAATGTAGTTACATTATTTGTTAGATGATGTTTTGAAATACATACCTGCTCTTAGGGGACTAATGATGAGACCTTTGTCTATCTTTGTTAGTAGTTGAGTTAACTTTAACTTGAAGACTCGACATTGAAGATCAGGCCTATCATTTGCACCGTTATTCCCGGACAAACATATATGTTTTGATATCTCTTCCCAATTTGGGTTGTATGTCCTTGTTATGAATAAATCTGGATTACCAAAACATCTACATATGGCCACGGCGTCATGATAATTTTCAACCATATATCTTGGTCCTCCAGTGAATGAAGATGGAAGAATTACACTTTTACCCAGCGTTTTCCGATCAGTGTCGCCTTTGTCTACAGCATCACGTATGTTGTTGTAGATGTCTACTCTCAGTTTCTTTTGATTTTTTCTCAAGAAGCTTAGGCGCTCCTGCTCCACAGTTGTGTATGCGTTTATTGCATATTGATTAAATAAACGACCTTTCTTTGTGAGTATCATACCTTCAGTAGGTCTTATTTGGATTTGGTAAGCGTAGAATTCTCGTAGAGTGACGAATGACCTTTTTAGGAATTTTCCATTCACATCTAAGTTAGAAATTTGTTCATGGTATCCAATCTCCCCGTAGAGAAATAACAAAGGATATTATAGGATCATGAGTCGAGGATGCTTCTCATTGATTATTTTCAACCCCTCAGAGTGTGGGTAGACAACAATGTCACACTCATATGTCGTTGTTGATAGATCACCTACAATTGATCCCGCTATCTCATTAGAACTTGGTAAATCATATTGTCTCCCTAAGCGTCATTGTCCAACCATTCGTATCGAGAACTCGGGCACACCCCCATCATGTATGTCGTGTATTTTATGGAACGTTTGGGCTAGGTGGTTGTATGTGTCAACCATATCGATGAGAAATTTCATGATGGTGGGATCCAATTCTCCAGAACCTGATTTTCTCGTCATAGTATTCAGGTGATATCAAATCTCATTTACCGTGTCGAAAATATATAGCTGCAAATATTGTGGTGGTTGGCCTTCTCGTGGAAGGAGAGAGCCAATTATGTGGTACTTTCCACCATAAATACGGAAGCTGAAGGGACCGAAAGTGTTTGTGACGGAGGTGTCCACTTTTCCTCCTGTAGAGGTAAAAGCCAACAAAGAATTGTATACTCTTATGTTTATTCTGAAGTGTTATGAAGTTGCTATTAAATGCTCTATCAAAGGAGGCGGCCGGGGGATTGTGGGTAGTTTGACACAGTTCGTTGACAACATATAGTGAAGAAAAAAAGTCCCCAAGTATCCATCTTTGTCGGTACTTTCTCCTCGCCATACAATTGCATGAAATTTTGGACATTCAAGCAGCTCAAACTGAATTTCGACTGCGTGGGAAAAAGAAGTCAATGCATTTCATGTAAATATTACATCGAGGATTAATATATTTGTTTATTTAAAACTCGAAGAGATGATACTTAAAGATGCTTATTTAATCTAATGTATGGTTTTCACGTAAATTATTATGGTAGCTCTATGCTTCTGAGTTGTGTTTTGAATGAATATAATGTAAAGATGTCCATACTTTGGACTTGATTGTTTGTGGTTTATAAAATAGTTTTTGGTTTTTGTATTTCCAAAATCTACATCCAATCAAGATTTTAAGATATTTATATAGGAAAAGACAAGATGAAATTGATTTAGTAACAACTATTTCACATTATTTTATAGCATTCCAATTTTAATACAAATTAAGTCATATCGACAAATAATTTCTCAATCTATTTTTAAATCTCAATGAAAGATATGACTTAATCTTTCATTAAGTAATTAGTGGAATATGCTACTTTCTAAAATATTAACTACCAAATGTGTTATAACACCCAACAAAACCAAAAAAGAGAGAATTTGACAAATCAAAAGAGTGGAGGAAAGATAAGCAATACAACTAGACCAAACCAGATTATCTTAAAGGGCTACTTTGGTTCCTGCTTTCTATCAACTTTTTCCAAACTATTTTCTTACAATGTACAAGAATCAAAGATGCCACAAGACAAAGAAGAACACCGATTACACAACCTTCTGATGCAAAATTCACCAATGTCTGGTAAGCACCTAAAAAACAGAAGAGTAGGTTTTTTAAATATGTATATACCAAACGATTTTAACCTAAGCAATACCAGGGAAGTTGAAATATGAGATTTTACCAACATTCCAGCAGTGAGGTTTATGATTGGAACTATTACTTGATCTACTTTTTCCCCTTTTGCATACCCTTCGAAAGCAATGACCATCAAGATATATAGACTGCTAAATATGGTGTTTGAAATTTTATAACCGAAATTTTATAGTCGAGTTTCGATTAAATAACATGAAATTGCAACGCAAAATTGGTACCATTGAATTTTAAATTTTAAGAGCTTTCTATAGATATATAGATTGTTAAATATGATGTTTGAAATCGAAATTCGTCATCGATGAACTCCAAGTTACAACTGGATATAACTACAACATTTGATACAACTATGTATAATCACGTTTATAAATGGTACATCTATATATAACTTATCAAAAATAATTTTAATTTGAAAAGATTAATTAAAAATGATACATGCTTTTTTATCTATTTCTCAATAACAATTAATACTAATTACTAAATTTATGTAACTTAAAACTTATATTTAAAATTTGACATCATCTATAATTTGACATAATCCACCATATACTTTTATTATTAATATGTGAATTTGAGCATGTGATTTTTAAAAAATACACAAACAAACTTATTTAACAATATATATATATATATATATATATATATATATATATATATATATATATAT
>OVBE01004236.1:0-24512 GCA_900406425.1 Iberis pinnata | reverse complement strand
GTATTAAAATAACAACGAAACAAGTTCGTGTATTATTCTGGCAGAAGTTTAAAAGTTAGAGTATTTTTCAGATTTTTTCCCTTCATTTTTCTACACTAAAGCTCTGTTTTTAGTACGTTTAACTTACCTTTGTGCTTAAACTCGTTTGTATCTCAAGCCGAATCAGCTATACATAACAAGATATGGGTTCTAGGTTTCATCTTGAAGTCTTGCTGAGAAAAGAACTAGGTCGACTGGTGGAATCACCAAATGAGAATTTATATTAACCAAAAGTCAAAACGTTTAAAATGACTTCTTCATTTCTCTAATGAAGAATAAACTATTAACAAAAAGGAAAGGCAGTAAAGCAATGACTTTTAGTCTTATAAAATAATGCAAACTTCTCATTGCTTATTGCTTTTACATATATTAAAGAAGTTTATTTATTAATATAAAGAAGACAACGAAGCAATGTCTTTTACAATGTGAATGCATTTTTTGGCATTGGAAAGTAGTACTATTTTTCCTCAATGGCTTTTGCTTTTTTTTTCTTCTTTTCTTTTTCATGCTTTCAAAACGTTGATCTAATACCAAATTGCTACATCACATTTTGGGGGAAAAATTGACCATCTCTTTGATATATATTTTCAGGCTTGTATTGTAAGTTGTGATCTCTAAGTATAACTCAGTACAATTTTCAACAAGTCATTACGCCAAAGTATAAGTCAGCTGTAACAGGAGTACATAAGTCAGTAGAAAAGTGTAAGTCATCCAAATTCTAGTATGTCAGCCATTACGTAAGTTGACTTATGACTGTAAGTCAACCTTTTTAAAACAAATTAGCCAGTTTTTGTAAGTAAGTCATCACGAGCGGACTCATGCCCGTGAGTCAGCTAATTTCTCTTAACTCAGCTAGATTTTGTAAGTAAGTCGTCACGAGCCGGTGACTTATGACCGCAAGTCAGCTAATGTCTCTTAACTCAACGGGTTTCAGTAACTCAATTGCAACGTAACCATAAGTCGTCTCATTAATACATGTCAGCAAATTCCTACGTGGCGAATGATATTCCGGTAAACAAATTTTTTGTCACAACGTAATAAAAGGGTACGCTGGGCATTTAAAAAATGCAAGTAATAAAAAAAGATTTATATGGTTCTAGTCATTTTTACTAAAATGTATGGTAGTTAAACTAACTTCCCTAAAATAAAAGACATAGTTTAGAAATCTTTTCCAAATAAAAAAGTTTTAGATCCCGTCTCTCTGTAAAAGCTATGGGAAATAAATTAAGAGACGGATGAAAATAACATCAAGCCTAGGGCTTTTATAGTTCTAAGAATAAGGAAAAATAAACTAAAACCAATAAGAAAAAGTCCTTATGAGTCTCGAGGGCATAATTGTAATTTTGGATGATTTTTAGTGATTCTCGGGTGCATGGATCGATCGATCACTTTTTACGTAAGTTTCCAGGAGGTTTGGATCAATCGATCTCTTTTCACACTTTCTGCACATGCTTCTTATGCGAGACAACTTGACCAGTCTTCAGTAAAATTGTCATAACCTTTGATTGCACCATTAAATTGACTTCAAATCACTTCCATATGAAAGCTAACTCACGTGGATATATTGTGTCAAAATTTCAGCTCAATCCATCCACGGGAACATCTTCAAACATTGGTAAATTTATGACCTTTCTGCCGGATTCTGCATCTGCATACGCCAATTTGCATCCAAAACGTCCCGAACATCTAAAATCCAGAAAATATGTCAAAACTACATGGAAAACACTCAAATAATGCCAAATAGCAAGTATATATACACGCTATAAGGCATTAAAATCGAGTGATATCATGAATCAAGAAGGAGAAGCTTTGAAACTATCTTCGGGAGACGAGCCCGAAAAGGAGAGAGGCGTTGAAAGATCTATCTCCGGCACAAGGCATATCTTGGTTAGGCACAGTGGTTCACGAGAGAGCTCGTGTTCGGCGGTAGAGACGACGCTCGCCGGAGAAATGAAAAACATCAAAAGTTGGAAAAGAAAAACCAATAGAGAATAATTGAATAGTAGAGCAAGGCGGAAACAATAGTGCTGGCGACGGCTAAAATTGTCGCTCTGTAGAAAAAGTGTTCTCGATTTTATGGGTTTGGGAGAGAAAACAGCGGCTAGCGTTTTTATTTGTTATTTATTGATTTTTTATGGTTTAGATTTGTTTATTATGTTTTCTTTGTAATTTTATCAACTTTAAATTATATACATTTTTATTTATTATTACAAAAACTTATTTTATCCAAATTTTATGATTATTAAGTTTGTTTTTCAAATGTGATATATGTATAATATTAAATTGTATATACATATATATTTTCCACAAAATTATCAAATTCGATCAAACCTTGTCAAACCACATTGATTGACCCCTGACCCAAAAAAATATGGTTCAGTCTCTTGGCCGATTTTCAAATCATCGGTTATTTTCTAAATTAGATCTTTTTTTTTTAATAAAAAAAAAAACTGGTTTGCATCTCAAGCCGAATCAGCTACATAACAAACCGATGGAATCACCAAATGAGAATTTACATTACACAAAAGTCAAAACGTTTAAAATGACTTCTTCACTTCTCTAATCAAGAATAAACTATTGACAAAAAGGAAAGGCAACAAAGCAATGAATTTTAGTCTTAGAAATAGTGCAAACTTCTCATTGCTTATATATTTTAAGAAGTTTATTTATTATTATCAAAACTGATTAATATTCTCATATACTTTAAGGAAAGACAACGAAGCAAATATCTTTTACAATGTGAATGCATTTTGTAGGGTTGTAGCATTGGAAAGAACTACTTTTTTCATGTCTTTTGCTTTGTTCATGTTTTTTTCTTTTTTGATAAATAATTATTATACATTAAGTACCACAGCCTGTGACCAAATAATTTTTTTCTCTAGGAGATGAAATGATTTTTTCTCGCCTCTTCCGGGTACCAATATTATTACTCGAACCCAGGTCAGACTCACCTTCTAGGCGAAGGCTTTGCAACTAAGCTAGGTCCGAATTGGTATTTTGTTCATGTTTTCAAAACGTTTATTTAATAACAAGAATGCTTTAACAAAAACTCACTAATTATCTTTATTTGCTTCAAGGAAAAGGAAACAAAGTAATGACTATGTGAATGCATATTGCTTTATCTACTTTAATGCAAAATTCTCATTGCTTATTGTTTTTTTTTGAACAAAACTTGAGTTCACCCCTGAACTCTTAAATTCACCCCACCGTTTAAGACCAATCAAAGTGACGATTATGATTAATAAAAAAAAAGATTAAATTATAAAGAAAAAACAAAATTGCTATAAAAAAAATTCAACGTTGATTTTTCTTTTTTATTATTTTCTTTTTTTTTCTTTTAAAAATAGCTATAAAAAAGGAAAGATTAAAATATAAAGAAAAAAATAGCTATAAAAAATGAAAAAGAAGTTAACAGAAAAAAAACAAAAAATGCAATAAAAATTAACATTAATATTTTTCTAAAAAATAGCTATAAAAAAACCAATCAAAGTGATGATTAGGACTAAAAAAAAAGAAACATTAAAATATAAAGAGAAAACAAAAATTGGTATTCAAAATTTCAACGTTGATTTTTTTATTTTTATTTTTCTCTTTAAAATAAAATAGCTATAAAAAGAAACATTAAAATATAAAGAAAAAAAAACAAAAAATAGCTATAAAAAAATGAAAAAAGAAGTTAACAGCAAAAAAAGAAACAAAAAGAAAAAGAAAAAATGCAATAAAAATAAACTTTAATATTTTAAAAAATAGCTATAAAAAAACCAACGCATCAAACATGGGAAAAAAGAAAAATAAAAGTAAAAAAAAAACAATTAATATAAATTTATTTGAAAATTTTAATATTTTCAGAAACAATAATAAGTAAGAAACAACAAGATGCTAGAAAACCAAAAGTAAGAAAACAAAACATGTCTTCTTCCATATTTAAAATAACAGAGTTTTATGATGATCCACTATAACTCTTGTCGAATCCCTACAAAATATAAAATATAAAATAATTAAAACATAACGTATAACTCAAATAGTATAGATAATTGATTATTTACATGGAGCAGTTGAGAAAAAAAGGTTCATCATGTAAAGTCGGATCAGTGGCAGCAATAGGTAACTTGATATCAGAAGGAAGAACTGAGTCCTGAAAAATATACATATTCATTAAATCCCAAAATTCGATGAAAATTGAAAAACAAAAAGCTATGTATCAAATACCTGAAATGACAACTTCTTTTTTTGTTGTAGCATTACTCGATGATTTTGATATACCACGTTTTTTCGTTTCAAGCACACTTAAATATCGACCATGGCGTCCGACTTTTTGGTTTACTTTTTGGTTCCTTGGTCGCCCAGGTGGATTTTTTCTTTTTATTCCACGTGCATTTAGAACTTCCACAAGTTAAAAATCTGAAGTATGGATCATCCATTTATTAGCTTTCATAAGTTTTTTTTCTTTTCCTCCATTTTTTCGAGCAATTGAAAGGCAGCTTCATCTGCACATTGGGTTAGTTCTACATGTTCAGCAGAAACATATGCAATCTCACGGAAAGTACGACATAAATAACTATATCGCTTTCCTATCGATTGTTGAACTTTATCATTAGGTGTCGCTGAATGATAACAAAATATGTTTCGCGCTTTAGCCTCTTTACTCCATCGATTCAGAATGTAGGTACCTGGAATTCTTCTAACATCCGTCTTGGGCCTCTTGGCCAACACTTTTAACGCATGACGACATAAGGGGGTGTTATTGGTTATGGTATTTTAATGGATTTATAAATCCATGAGAATTTGGAAATTTATAGATTTTGAATCATTGGATTTTGAAATACCATGATTTATGTTTTGATTTGGTCCTTTGTATTTTTAACTTTGAAATCCTTCCAAATCCATTAAAATACAAAGTGGAATTTGAAATCCAATATAAAATCATTAAACGAATAACACTAGATTTCAATTAGAATTTACAAATCATTAAACGAATAACACTTAATTTCATTTAGGATTTACAAATCATTAAACGAATAACACATGATTTCGCATGGATTTCAAAATCCCCTAAAACTCCATAACCAATAACACCCCCTAAGATTCCAGCAAAAGAAAACTTCATACAACTACAATGTATTGTATCGTCTGCAGCAACATAGTCAACCAAATGATTCCAGCAACATAGTCAACTATAGAGTTCAAAATAATGGAGTCTTNTTTTTTTTTTTTTTTTTTTTTTTTTTTTTGACTTTTTTCCTTTTTTTTTTTTTTGCTGCTTGTTTTTAATTTTTTATATATTTATTTTCCATTTTTTTCCTTCAATTTTAACGTTTGATTTTTTTTTTTACTTTTTTGATGTTAAGGGTTGGTTGTCATTTTTTATAGCTATTTCCTTTTTCTCTTTAAATTTTAATATTTTCTTTTTTATTGATTTTTTTGTCAACGTTGATTTTGATTTTTTTTACTTTTTTTTCATTTTTTCCATTTTTTATAACGTTGGTTTTTACTCTTTAAATGAACGTTTGTTTTTATTTTTATTTTGTTGGTTCATCTTTCTTTTTTAATTTAAATATTANATTAATTTTTTTTTTTTTTGCAATTTTTTTTTTTTTTTTTTGCTGTTAACTTTTTTTTTTCATTTCAATACATTAAAATATAAAGAGAAAACAAAAATTGCTATTCAAAATTTCAACGTTGGTTTTTTTTATTATTTTTTTTTTCTTTAAAATAAAATAGCTATAAAACAGGAAACATTAAAATATATAAAAAAAGATAGCTATAAAAAAATGAAAAATTTAATGTTTTTTTCTCTGTTAACTTCTTGTTTTCATTTTTTATAGCTATTTTCTTTTTTCTTTTTTTCTTTATATTTTAATATTTCCTATAAATTTATAGCTATTTTTTTAAAGAAAAAAAAGAAAATAACAAAAAAGAAAAATTAACGTTGAATTTTTTTTATAGCAATTTTGTTTTTCTTTATAATTTAATGTTTCTTTTTTTTTTTACTAATCATAATCATCACTGTGATTGGTGTTAAATGGTGTGGTGAATTTATAGGTGAACCCAAGTTTTGTTGGTTTTTTTTTAATATTTTAAGACGTTTATTTATTATTATCGAAACTGATTAATATTCTCATCCACTTTAAGGAAAGGCAACGAAGCAATGTCTTTTACAATGTGAATGCATTTTGTAGCATTGGAAAGTACTATTTTTCCTCAATGGCTTTTGCTTCTTTTTTTCTTCTTTTCTTTTTCATGTTTTCACAACGTTGATTTAATACCAAATTGCTACATCACATTTTGGGGGAAAAATTGACCATCTCTTTGATATATATTTTTCAGGCTTGTATTGTAAGTTGTAATCTTTCTAAGACAAACATGGAAGAAGTTTCCAAAGATTTTATTAACACTTTACCAGACAGTGTTCTTTGCGAAATCTTGTCCAATCTCTCTACACAAGAAGCTGCTTCAACATCAATTCTCTCAAAAAGATGGAGGTATCTTTTTGCTCATGTACCAAATCTTGATTTTCAAGACTTTTCCTCTCTGCATCCCGACGAATATTCAGGTTTTGTAGATTTTGTCAATAGAGTATTTGAATTGAGAGGGAAAGATCGTGTTAACAAGTTCTCTCTAAGATGTGAAAAACATTTTTGGGGAACTACCATCTCTTCTTGGATATCTAATGTGTTGAATCATGGTGTATCAGATCTTTCTTTACATCTCTTTTATCAAATCTTTCGTCCTTTGCCTAAAGAGATTTTTTTAAGTGAGACACTGGTTAGGCTTAAAATAGGACCACAAAATGGTCCTACAAGAAAGCTAAAAAAAGTTATTCTTCCGAAGCTCAAGATTCTGAATCTTGATTCATTTGGGTTTGAAGAGGATGAGATTGGATTTGCAAATGTTCTTTCTGGTTGTCCTATGCTTGAGGAATTAAGTTTGCCTAATCTTAAATGGAACAATTGGGATTCTTGCTCTATGTCTTCCAAAACACTTAAGAGATTAATACTACGTAGTTCAAAATATGATAAGAATCCAAAGTGTGTGTCATTTGATCTTCCAAATGTTGTCTACTTGGAGTATTCTGATTATGTTGCACAAAAGTATCCATTAGTGAATTTGGATTCACTTGTTGAAGCTCATCTCACTATTCGAATGACAGAGTTCCAACAATCTAAGGTGAGAAATGATGATGATGATGAAATAGATATGGTTAGTAGCACAAGAATGATTCTTATGGGAATATGCAGTGTGAAGACTCTCTACTTATCTTATTACACTCTTGAGGTATGTGAAACTAATGTACTATTTTAAGAGTTTTAGCGACTGGAAATGAGTGATGATCTTGTTGATTCTGTTTCGTTTCAGACACTTAGTTATTGCAGTGAAGCCATACCGGTTTTCGACAACTTAACTCATCTAACTATTGACTCACATAGTCCATTAGTAGGATGGGAAGCATTGCCAAATCTGCTGAAGAACTGTCCAAATCTTGAAACTCTTGTCTTTGAAGTAAGCAAATAAAACCCTTAAAACGGAATCTCATGTCTCATTTTATAAATTCATAATTGTTATTTTCCGTGATATAAAATGTTAAAGGTCTCCAAATAGAACTGACAGTAATGTCGTGGGCGAAAGGTTTATATAAAGACTCATATGTCCCATTTAGGAAAAAAGAAACTCGTTTTTTAGGATTATTCTAGTGGGATCGAATTTTAAGACTTACTATCTCCGTTCTTGAAAGAAGGATGTTTTGGAGTTTTTACGTAGATTAAGGAAAACAACTTTTATTTTACTTTATGCCTTCCTTTTAAAGTGTTTTCACCTAAAACATCATCCTTTTAGAAACAAAACTTAATTCTAAAACATCATCATTTCAGGAATGGAGGGAGTATGTAAAAAGTTATATGTCTTAACACATTTATCAATAAAAACCTTAGAGCGTAGAGTAGTTGCTTCTAAGCAATAATGTTTGAGATGTTTCTTTATGTTTTAGGGACTCCATCATGCTGTCACAGATAGATGTGGTGATGTGTGCTTGTGCAGAGATTTAGAGAGGAGTCAATCTTCTCTATCACAATGTTTTGTGAAGTGTCTAAAGATATTGAACTTTGGAGAAGCTTATGATTCAGATGATGATGAATCTAAATTCGAGACACAAATGAAAAATATTAAGCATTTCTTGACGAAGATGCCAAATCTTGAACAACTTATAGTATACTTCAATTCACCAGTCGATGATAATGTAGCTGAAGTATCAAACTATCTTCAGAAGGTTGAAGAAGTAGCTTCACTCAAGTGTGAGATCCATGTAATCTCTGATCACATCAGCTTCTCATCTACTGTGCCCACTTCCTTATCAGTGAAATTTGGAGTAATGCTCTTGTAGAAGAACTTTTCTAAATGTAGTTACTAAAAGTATCTACAAACTCAAATATCAAGATTCTCTTGCTTCTGTTGTTTGTAATTTGCTACTTAGCATCCTTGTGTGAGGTTTTGTTTGTGAGAAAGTTGAGTTTATGTTTTGTTTTTGTATCTTCTGTTTCGGTTAATTGTTGTGTGGAGAACAAGCTTTGAGGCCTAAGTTTTCATACAAGTCATTGTGTATTAGCAGGCTCGGCCTTAAGCCCAAGCAAGCCAAGCTGGTGCTTGCGGCCCTAGTTATAATAAATATAAAATCGGCCACTTTGTTGTCAAAAGTTTCATTAGTTTAGTTGGTTAGGTATGCTTTGTTGGAGCCAAGTAACAAGGTTTGACCCCTACCCCTTGCAAAAGAAAATATATTTTTTAAAAAAGCTTATTGTTAGTGGCCCAATTTTTATTTATGCTTGGGGCCTTAAAATGTTCAGGACCGGGCCTGTGTATTAGTGTTCTTAATTGAGTGGAAAAGTATTAGAAGGTGTAAGCGTGAGTTGGATTTACATATGTTTGTTAGAAATTGTATATTATATAGTTTTTTTTTTTTTTTGAAATGTTAAAATGATATAAATGAGCAAGAGTTTATTTACAAGTAGTGAGTGCTAATGTACAAAGACAAATTGTGATAGCTGGAAAAAAAAGAAAGAAAAAAGCGCGTTGTGGAAGGGATATAAAGTTGCCTTGTTAAAACCTGTCATTAGAAAACCATGTGGGATAAAACTAATGACAGGAAAAAGAGTACAAACCTTATATCCAATGACGCTTGAGGGAGAAACAGGCATGAAGTGTCCGAATGTAGGGACGTAGGACGAGCCCGTCTTAAGAAGTGGTAGAAGCCCAGCGCTGGCTAAGAGATGCAAGACGAGAGTGGTCGTCATAGCGTAAGCTGGTGATGCAGAAACCAATCATGCAAAATATGAGAATGCGGTCCGTCTGGGGCAAAGGGCTGTGATGCAAGGAGCGAGTAGTGGCTGTCCAATCTGGGGATGTGCGGTGGTGAAGAAGGGGCAAGACAAGAGAGCTCCAAACTGTGAAGGAGAAATGACACGCAAAGAAGAGGTGGTCATGTGTTTCGTCCGGTTCGTCACAAATCGTGCAATGCTGTTGATGTCCCCACAATCTCATCCTATTACCTGTCGATAACCTATCTAACATAGCAAGCCAAGAAATAAATGCATAACAAAAAATATCTTGTGAGAACCAAATAAGAGATGACCAACGAGTTTTGGGGTAGTGAGTGCGAATCTAGTGCCAAGTGGTGGTGGATGTAAAGTGTGGCTTGTATTCATCATTCAGGTGTCTCCAGAGGCGAGTATCAGACCCCGAGTCCAGTCACAGCAATGGTAGAGCAAGGAGTTGATCACGAATGCCTTGATACCTGGGTACCCGAGAGTGATGTACTCTCCATGTGGATAGACCAACCGCATCGGAGACCGTAGCATGCCTAGGAATTCCCAGTTCCCGAATCCCTGCTAGACGTGCAAGAGAAATCAAAGGACCAAGAGGACCAAGGATCATACCAGAACGAGGAAGTGTGTCCGTCCTGAATGGCGAATCGGAAAAATTGGATGGCTAATGGGCGTAGTTTGAGGAGCTTTGCCACATCCAAGAGCCGCTTGTAGCTTCCCGGACCTCCCAGAATGTTGCATTGCGAAAAAGATACTACTTAGTCCAATCACGCCAAAGGTAGGTTGTGTTCGAAAGAAGTCGCCAGATGAGGGATAGCGCAAAGACAGTGGATGTGTCTTCTAGACGGGGAACACCCAGACCCCCTTCATCTTTGGGCCTACGAACATTAGTACAAGAGAGCTTAGCCATATGGTGATTAGTTGCCATACCTGACAAGAGAAAATTACTGCAGAGGCTATTAATCTCGCGGAGAAAACATTTTGGGAGCCGGAATGCCGATTGCCAGAAATTGATCATCCTGAGAATGGTGGAATTGATCTGTTGAAGACGCCCTGCAAAGGAGAGGAGTATTGACGACCAAGATGTGACTCGCGAGCGAACATGATCAATGAGAGGTGCATAATCAGTTGGTGAGAGGCTATTCGTCGTTAAAGGGAGACCTAAGTAGCGGACAGGTAGAGGCTCAAGGTAGAGACCAGAATCCAATAGAAAACGGCGGAGGGGTGCCTGAGGGATGCCAGGGAGGTAGATAGAAGACTTGGACAGATTGAGGTGAAGCCCAGATGCCTTGCCAAAAGTCTTCATGACTACTAGAATCTCATGCAATGATCTCAGAGTTCCATTAGAGAAGATCAAAATGTCATCTGCAAAGCAAAGGTGAGTTAGGCCCATGATTGCACAACGAGGATGATAACCAAAAAGCCCAGAACCAGCAGCATTATTTAGCATAAGCGATGAGACATTAGTAGCAATAACGTAAAGATAAGAGGATATAGCATAGCCTTGTCTTATCCCTCTGCAGCTGGGGAAATAGCCAGTAGGTTCACCATTGACTACAATCGAGAAAGTAGTTGTGGAAAGACAAAGGTGGATCCAGTGAATAAATATGTCCGAGATCCCCATAACCTGCAAAACCGAAACTATGAATCGCCAGTCAATAGTATCAAACGCCTTAGAGATATCTAATTTAAGAGTGAAACGAGATGATATGGTTGGCTTGTAATAGTCTTTGACTACTTCAGTGGCATGTAGGACATTTTCGAGCAATAGACTGTCTTGGATGAAAGCACTCTGTTTGGGCTCGATGGCAGTAGGAACCATAGTTTTAGGCGGTTGGAAAGAATCTTGGAGATGACTTTGTAGATGACATTGCAGCAAGAGATGTGTCTATAATCTTTCATGGTCTAAGGGTTTGCAGCCTTTGGGATGAGAGCTACTAAAGTGGCACTGATACCCGCAGGAAGAAACTCATAAAGAAAAAAATATTGAACCGTTGTAGTGAACTCGCTGCCGAGAATAGGCCAAGCAGCCTTGTAGAAATCTGAGGTGTAACCATCTGAACCTGGAGCTTTATTCGCCGGCATTGAGAAAAGTGCAGCCTTGATTTCAGGAGCTAGGACCGGAGCTACTAAGAAAGTGTTAGCCTCCTGCGAACAATGATAAGTTATTAAAGTAGATAAAGTACCATAAGGAATAGGCGTAATATCCTGACGGTCTTGCATAAATTCCTTGAAATACGAAACCGCGGCTGCCTTGATTTCCTATATGGCGCTTAGCACTTCACCATTCGGAAGAGCTAGTCTTTTGATGTTGTTACGCGAAGTCCGAGTACCAGCAATACGGTGAAAATGCAGTATTTTTGATCACCATGCTTTAACCAGTTAATCCTTGATTTTTGTTGGTACAACCGCTCCTCAGCCAAGGCCAAAGAACACCATTGATGCACCGCATCCTACTCATCCCGATATGCTTGCTCTGAGGCATGAATGAGGGATTGTGCTTGGCAATGAATTAGACGATCAAAAGCTTGTTTGGTGCGAACGTATGAGTCACCATATTTGGATGAATTGAGTGCATGTAGGGGCCCTTTAAGCATTTTGAGACGAACTTGAAAGAAACGCAAGACCAAGCGAGAGTGAAGCAAGGGTGCACCATCTAACCAATGGGACCTGAGAATGTCAGAAAAAGCAGTATTATCAATCCAAAAATTATTGAATTTGAAAGGTTTACGGTTAGGGGAGAGAGGAGTAGTAATATGAATAATACAACGGGCGTGATCTGAGATGCCGTTAGCTTCAAAGGCAGTATAAGACTGGGGATGAGCTGCTGTCCAAGTGTCATTGATTAAGGCATGATCTAACTTTTTGGCAACGCGATTGGCAGGTTGATGATTCGACCATGTATAGCGGGGACCAATACAATCCAAGTCCGTGAGATCACAACCATGGATAAAGTTTTAGAATAAATTCATCCCAAGCTGCCGAGATTGAGATCCAAAAGTTGAATGATCGGACATGGCAAGAACTTCAATAAAATCACCCATGACGAGCCATGGGATTGGACGTGAGCCATATAGGAGACGACTTTGAGCAAGAGTTGTCCAAATATGTATGCGTTACGCTTGAAAATTTGATGCATAAACACAGGAGATTAGTAATGTATCACCATTTTCAAGAGTAACTAGAAAAGTGATGACTTGAGCAGTAATGAGAAGGGGAGTAACGACAACTCCCTCTTTCCTAACAACCCAAATACGAACCAACCGATAATTGGAGTAGTTATGAATATACGCCCAACCTGGAAGGTTTGATTGAAGAACCAAAAGAAAATTAGATGGCTGGACTCGGGTTTCAAAAAGGCATCCGAATAGAGGCTTTGACGAGGTAACCCAGTGTCGGACTATCAAATTTTTCCAAGGCTGGTTAAAGCCTCGGGTGTTCCATGCAAATAACGACATCACATTAGTGTCTTCGCGAGGAGACATGAAGTAGATTTTTTTAACGGAGCTTTTTTAGCGAGTTTGCGGGAAGCTTGAGATGGAATTGGGCCTTTCGGTTTGATACGTTGTGGCTGTTTTGAGGAGGTATCGTGCGCCTGGGATTCCATAATAGGGTCTTCCTCAACATCAGAGAGTTGCCCCTCCTCCTTGTCATCCTGTATAGAATGGTCATGGTCATTAGATAAGACGTAAACCGAGAAGGAGAAACATTGGGAGTGAAGGTGGATAGTGATGAGTGCTTTGGTGGTGAGGCTTGAGGAGCTCGAACACCCCGGAAAACAGTAGCTCAATCGTCATTATTTGTAAACCGGATTGTCTCAACGGATTGAGAACCGGCTTGAATTTCCTCGACAATTGCTTTTGTGTGGATAGCTGGATCAACATCACCATTTGAATGTGTTACAAACTCCAAAGCAGGATCCATTAGTGGGACCGTGGAGGGTGGAGTAGCGGTAGCATTAGCCACTGGTGAATCCCCTGAACCTGCAGCAGAGATAGAAACATTGTGAGAAGGTTGTAGTTGATCTAAGTCATGAATGATTTGTGTGATTGGGTGTAAGAGCTGGTGAGNTTTCATTAGGGGGGGGGGGGGGGTATGACATGATCCGAGACCGGCGAAGAGATGGATGCTGGAAAAGCAGAGGTGAAAGAAATGTTAGTTGCAATGTTCGGGATTGAATTCTCGGTAAAAGTAGTTGCGTGAGTCTTAGAATCATGTTTCGTGCAATCCGAGGCCTTGTGTCCCCAAGAATGACATGAGGTGCATCGAATGGGGAGCCATGTATAAGAGACTAGTACATATTGAGCTATGTCCTTTAGTTGAATTTTTGTGATTAACGTTTTCTCCAAGTTAACAACAACCATAACACGAGAAACATCAAATCTCATACAACGTTCCGTTGTGGGGTGAAACTTTTGCGCCTCATGAACTATGTCCCCGAAGTATTTGAGACCAGGACGAGAAAAAAGATGATCCGGGACACTCTTGAAGTCGACCCAAAGAGGCATGGCTGTAAGATTCATGTTCTGATGAAGGCGAGAAGGACTCTACTCCTGCACAACAAGTAAAACATCAGAAATATGCCAGTATTGCTTTCGCGTTATGCTATTACGGAGAGAAGAGGAGTCGATTTTAAAAAGAACGATGTCATATTTGATGAATTGAACGTCAATTTTGGATGATTTGCCATCACGATTCCAAAGCCTATTGACAATTGCATGTACTTTGCCAATATGAGAAGCTGGTCTAATGAAGTAGCCAACTAAAAAAGAGTTCCAAAGAGGTTGAGCATCAACAGTGATTGCTTGAGGAATGTCAGCAATTGTCATGCCATTATCGAGGGTGAATGAAGGACGAATTGAATTGATTGCACGCAGGTCCGATGAAGAACAATAGAAGACCAGGGAGAAGAAACATAGTCGGTAACTTGGCTAGATCGTGAAAGTGAAACACCAGCAGCACCACCAGTTGCGCGAGCACCAGGAGCATGACCACCGGAGGCGACAACACCAGATAGAGGTGGGTCCGCCATGAAGCCGGTGAGGTCTCCGGTAAAGGCGACGAAGCGTGAGGAAGAGCCAAAAAAAGAAATTTGGGGAGCCCTAAAAATCACCTTTTTCCTATAATAAAAACTATTTATTTTATAGTTTTATTTTAATGATTTTATATTTTTAGGATTGTTATTATTTAAATGATTCATAAAATCTAATTCAAAATCGGTTATTATCCAAAATTTGGTTTTATTCATTTTATAATTCTTTTAAAATTTATTGTTATTGGAATATAAATTCTTAAAAATTCAGCTCACAAAATACAACTTTCAAAATAATATAGGTATCCGTTGGATACTCATGATCTTTATTATATAATTTTTTGATAAATTACTATAATACACCAAATTCTTTATAGACTTTACAAATTTAACATATCTATCAATTAAATCCAACTCCACTAACCCCTCGTTAGAGTGTATAGAGTTGGTCATAGAGGTGGATACAATTATCCAAAACAAAAAAATAGGTTTAGTATGGGTGTGGTTCCTTTTAAATTACTCGAATGGTTATTCTTACCAAGAAGCCATCACTATTGGTTCGAAACCGAATCAAACCGGAGAATCAATGGGAACCGAAAATATAAAGTAGGTATTTAACCAAGAATTATGGATATATGTCCCGTTTACCAATTTTTTTTAATATATTTTTGGTTATTTTTGGGTATTTCAGTTGTTTCGGATAATTTTGGTTCTTTTGGGCATATTTTGCGTCGGATATTTTTGGTATTTTTTGTTTTTTGTTTTTTCGGTTTCAAATATCTTGAATACTTTCGAATTTTTCAGTTCTTTTGAGTAATTTTGGGTGAAATATCTTAAAATCAGAACTATTAAAATATCGGTTCTTAAATGGTTTTAAACTTTCAGATCCAAAACAAACCGAACTGAACATAACCAATTTTCTAATAGTTTCTATATGGATCATATATTAAAAAGCGAAAGAACCGAAAAAAAAATCAACCCTTATTGTACCGAATAACCAAACATCCATCCGCATTTGGTCATATAGTTATTACATTTCTTAAATCCAGTGTATAAATTCTTCTCTTTGGTTAGTAGTCTGACTTTGTATTCAAAACAATAGTTTGTTCTCTTTTACAACTTTATGAAACATTTTTTTTATTATAAACTCTCAAGTTTGAAGGAAAAGAAGAGAAAAAAAAAAAAAAATCTATATTGTTCATAAGCTGTTTCATTTCATATGATTCTACTTGTGATTAACTCAAAAAAAGAAGAAGCGAAATTCTATTTTGAACCTGATTGGTGAGAAATCAAATCGATTGGGTAAGTATCATTGGGCCGAAACTAGAGAAATAGGGGGAAATGGTGGACCACTTTAGGCCATTTGGAGTAAATAAAGTCAAATCAATATAAAAACTATGTTCACATCTTCTCCCCTTCCATATAAACTTCTCTATGTTACTCTTACTTAGGATATACTTTATTTTTATTAGCGCAATAATGTGGATCTGACTAATCTGTAAATTCATTAATTGGATATATATAGAAAACATTTGAGTCAAGTTCACTAACCTAAAAATAATATTTAAATTTCGAAAGATAATCAAATCCGAACAGCTATAATATATATAACACCATAAAAGCTAAATCAATTTTCTTTTACCAACCACCACCATTGAAGTAAAACATATTTTATTATTTTTCTACAAAAAAAAATCTTAAAACTTTTCATATTAGGAAAAAAAACATTATACCACAAATCTCTTTGCTTATTTAGGATATACTTGTGTCCAACCACAAGAGTTCTCAAGATCAAAATGACCAAACACTAAAAGAGTTTTCTAATCATTCTACTATATATTTTCATATCGTATAAATATAATGTTTTTGTTTTGTATATATCCTTTGAATAAAATAAGAGCGTTCATACTTAGTTCGGACATCAAATCATCCACCATATTCTTATATACAACTACAACATGTGAATGATGTAGAGGTTTAATAATATTCAATACTATAATTTTTATTTTGTTTTTTGTTTTTTCCCCTAGAGACTGACAACGAAGATTACTAGTATTAAAATTGTCTTTATTAGCTGGTTAAGCAGCCAATTTTATTAGTACTAAACGTAACATGACAACGAACAACTTTTCTTTAAATATCATTATTCATTTCAATTAATCAGAAAGTTAGGTTTAAGTCGTTCGACGTTAATGTTTAAATTATTAGATGTAGTGTGAACATACAATGAAAAAGCATTTATTTGTAGTCAAAACATTGTCGGCACTTGAAGAGTTATGACATTATGAGTTATGAACTATACATTTATAGCAAATTTAGATATTGTACTCAATATTTTTACATGATTAGGATTCTCTTCTGAAGAAAAAAAATTAAAAACTCTTTTATATTATGATAACTTTGTTCAATATTTCTCTTTTTAGAAGATAAAATCACCTCATTTTAATTATGTGCTAGACATACTAGTATCTTATTCCATCTATCTAAAAAATTTGGTTGATCAAATTCTATTTTATATATTTTCACGGTTTTGTGTATATTGCAATTAGAAGAATTTTGACTTATATATAATGCTTGGAGTGAAAGATAAATCAAATGTGAACGAATCATTATCGACATGCAAAATGTATATATGTCTAACCACATTGACATAAACAATTTAAAAGCCATCATTATTTATAAAAAAAATCTACAAACAGACGGCATATATGACAAATATAGATACAATCTTTCTTTATATGTTTAAAATGTCACAGTCAGTAAGCAAAAACAAATCTTAAATATTTGATTATTTCTTATTAAAAAAATAGTACGACAAAATCATTGCTGCGTGATTTAAACAGAACATGAAAAGTGAATGTGACTATTTCATATTCACACACTCGTATGACGTAATTGGTAGATTACTAAATCTGTATATACATTTACATGCACAGCCCAACCATACACGTGACTTCTAAAAAAACATTTGCTAATGTGAACGCAAATATTTTTCGATTACTTTGCAACTGTTCTTTTACTCTATCCTCTACGATTCAATCATTTTTGTAATATACGTTTATATATTTTCATTTTTTCAGATGAATATTTTATTTGTAAACCATCATCAACCTTTAATAGAGTAAAACTTCGACTAAATAAGAAAAAAGTAATGAAATTTTGGTACTATGAAAGTAATTGTTTTGTGTTCCTTTGTGAAAAAGTATAGTGAAATAACTTTTTAATGTTTCGAAAATTCAAGAAAGTATACTATTCTTCTTCCTAATTTCATGATTTTTTGTATATAACATGTGTTATATGAACGTGTTATATGAACCAAAAGACTTTAGTCTAAATTCTAATGGTTGAGACACTTTAAAAATGTTCATTATCATTAGTGTTAATATTATATATATAATATATTACATCAAAAACTAAAAAAAACAAATATTAATATTTAACTGATGTGAGTCAATCTTATTACCAATTAATTATTAAACTAAAATTTTATAATTTTAACATGATATAAAAGCTGAAACTAATCATATCCATACATAAAATTGGTCTTACTAATCCTGTTCAAACCAACTACTTATTTTAACCACTGATCTTAAAAGACATATTAAGGATAATACATAATATCAGAAATTCAAAGAAACAAACAATAATATATAAAGGGCTTTCATGGAAACTCTATAAGTGGGATATTTTTGAGAAATATTGGAAAAACGTAATTGGAGTTTCTAGCTATGGTGATAATGGAACTTTGACTAAGGTATCTGCCATCACAAGTTCGAGTCCAGGCCACTACATATTTCACATATGGGGCGTAGCGTACCAGAAGCTCATATGTGGAGAACCATTAGATCGCCTATGTGGTTAGTCTGAACATCTCCGATAGTCTAACATGTGCCGTGTAATTGCGGATCTGTCACACGTGGACCCATGTCTTGTCGGTTGTTCATTGGAAACCTGATTTATATAAAAAAAAATATTGGAAAAACGTTAATTGGTTACCATTCACCTACACTTACTGACATCTCCAATTAAAATCATAAATATAATAAAATAATGGAATACACCATAGAGGATCAAATTTGTGAAGCGAAATTTGAAAACCGCTTTTGTTAAGAAACACATACAAAATGGTGTGTTACATTACGCTGGACAGTGATTTTTTTTTTTTTAACAAATGATTTATTTAACTTTTTCTTTTTCAAATTTGATAATCTTTTCAAAAATAATGGAAATAATTATATTTAAAATATTAGTTATATTTAAAATACAGAAATATTTATAATATAATTTAAAGAAATATGATTAAATATCATAAAAATTATTTTATAAAATAAATATTCAAATATAGAAAAAAAATAAATTGAACCGAAACAAAATATTTGGTTCCGAATTCGAACTGAACTACAAAATTGTCCAAATGAGTATCAAAATCTATTATACAAATAACTAGAACCAAATCCGAATCGAACCAAAATTCTAGAAGTTGAACGGAACTACACGAACTTTACAAAAAATAAATAGTACTTTTATTATTGTGTGGTAACATTTTTGGAAGTAACACATTTTAATAATATTTTTTAGAATAATTGTGAATGTGGTATTTTGAAGCATAAACATTATCATGTACCGCTAACTTTTATTCACCATTTGAAACATTATCCCACACCGCTAATTTTATTATATTCGCAGTTGTTCCAGACCACTAATTTTTTTTCCGCATCACACTTAATAATACCATCCTGCACCGCTTAATTTGTGTTACGAGTCGGACCCATAATATATAACTCAATTAATTTATTGCCAATTTTAAATTGAAAGTTTGTAATTCAAACAATCTCAACACACGGATATAAAAAGAATATGATACAACTAGTCGGCAAGATAGACAGCCACAACAACTCATACTTCTCAAATACTACTAGTTTAAATTTGCTAGTGAGAAAAGTTTAACTTAGAAAGACTACTCTAACTTATTCCTAGAATAACTTTTTTGCCACCAAGAACATATGAGCAATTTAATGATTAATTAAACAATATCAAACGACTTGTTTCACACATATCCTCTACTATATATAATACACACTCACAAGCACATATACAATAAAAACAAGTATACGAAGAAGAACATATACATTAACAGAAGTTTATCATCATCATTAATTATTATCACCATGTCTGCTTCATCTGACAATAATAGAGTAACTAGACAAGTAATCAAGAACTTCTTAGCAGAGCTTCAGAAAGAAGGTGAAGGAGCTCTTGCTAGAAACTGCATCACTGAGTATGTTTTTCTTTTTCGAGCATTAATGCTGCAATAAAATCTTTTCGGTTTTCCGATCAATATTATATATAAAACTTTTCTCTTTACGATTTAAAATCCGATAACTCATATATATTTTATTGAAAGAAAAAATTGGAGACTAAACTCGTTGCTTTGTCGGTATGTCCCAACCGTAGATTCTGACTTCAAATTTTGTTTTTTGGGGTTAATTCAGGAGTGATCAGAAGTTATTGGATCCATTTGTGTTGTTAGTTGAATTTTCTTGTAAGTTAATTCCTCGATACATTTAATTTTTTTTGTGGTGTTTGATGTTTACATATTTATATGGTAATCTAAAGCATCCATTTTTTAATTGTTCTGTTTTGTTGATCAGTTTCTCTTTTAGCTGGATATCCAGATCATCCTCATCGAGGTCAATATCATACTATAACTTCTTACACACACATACATATACACACATATGTTCATAAAGCATGCTATGTTTTTGTAATGTCTCTTATGTAACTTAGATTAAACTCTATGCAGGTTTTGAAAGTGTTACATACATACTACAAGTAAGACTAGAGAAAGAGTGATATTTCATCTTCCTCCAAAGTTTCGATTCTTGAATCTTGACTCAAAACATGCTTATGAATTTACAAAATTTGGTTTTTAAATTTATGAAGGGAGGTATCATTCACAAAGATCTCAAAGGTCAAAAAAGTATACTCAAAGCTGGAGATGTTCAGGTACACAAAAAGAAAATAACCAACATGACTTGGTTTAGTCAGAGTCGAAGCTTCATACAAAATAAAAATATCAATATCTTATTATAAAAACCAGAACGCGTTTCGTGGATGCGACATGTAAGCAAATTATAATGTGTCATTGTTAATTAAAATTATGACATGTGTCAACGTAGTATTTTAAAGTAATGAAAACTTTCATATTGTTAGTTTATTATTCTTTTTTTAAATAAAATAATAACAAAAGGAAATATTTATTGCTTTTTAAATGATAACTACATTATTTATAATAACAAAAGAAAAATATTAATTTTATACATAAATTATAAGATTAAAATAACTAAAATATATAACCTATAAAAGATTAATAATATAAATTTGAAGAGCAAAAAAGTATATATACACTTTTATTTTTGTTTAAACCTAAAAACCGCAACATATGTTGATGTTAGTTTTAACGGTTTCGTAAAAAAAAACTACAAATCAAAATAACTAATAATAACTAAATTTTAATTTTAATATCGTTTAAAGTATATAATAACATTGGTTATCATATTTAAATATAAATAATTTACTTATATCCGTGTATCAAGCGGGACCTAATCTAGTTATTTATATATTAATTTTTTTTATTATATTTACAAATTGAAATTTCATAAATTGGGGACTATAATTTTGAGGGCATCATAAAACTGTTTCGAACCAATATGTTTTCTGTAACAAATCATCCTAAAGTTTATAACCTATTATCATAAAAGAAACCAAAACTTAGAAGAAGAAAAATCAAATCCTCTCAAAGCTTTCTTGATTCATTCAAGATTTAATTTTGATTTTGATGTAACAGTGGATGAGAGCAGGAAGAGGAATCATTCATTCAGAATTTCCAGAACAAGAAGTTAACAATGGTTTACAACTTTGGATCAATCTCCCTTCAATTCACAGAATGTAATAGAACACAATCTTTTCAATCTCCTCTTAGATAGTACCTTTCAAGATCCAAGTTTTGACTCTCTTTATTTTCTTCGATTTTCGATCAGGATCGAGCCAAGAAACCTAGAATTACCAAGCTCAGAGATCCCAAGAACAGAGAAAGATGGAGTAGAAGTCAAAGTAATAGCAGGAGATTCGATGGGAATCAAATCTCCATTCTACACAACAACACCAATCATGTTTCTTGATTTCACTCTCAAGCCTGGATCTCAAACTCACCAGTCAGTTCCCGAGCTATGGACTGCGTTCGCATACATTATAGAAGGAGAAGAAGGTGTATTTGGTTCATTGAACTCTTCTGCTATATCAGTACACAATCTTGTGGTGTTTGGACATGGAGATATAGTTAGCGTGTGGAACAAGTCAGCTTCTAGGTCATTGAGGTTTCTGTTGATTGCAGGAGAACCAATAGGTGAAAATATGATTCAAAGTGGTCCGTTTGTGATGAATTCACAAGATGAGATTAATATGGCTTTTGATGATTATCAAAATGCTAAGAATGGATTTGAATTGGCTAAACTTTAAGAGATCATAGTATATGCTCTGTTTCAAAATCTTGATTACTTTCAAGAATGTATTTCAACTTTTGACAAGAAAATCGAAAATTGTACTAAAGAGAAAGCTTGAAACAAAGAGAATCATGTTCACAAAATATTAAATGATATGCTCTGGTTTTTAGCGATTACTTGAATCTTGCATTTGGACTTGGAAGAAGCTACTTTAGGAAGTATCTGAAGTTGGCTTGATAATTTGATCACATCTTCATCATTTGGTGTATCATAGTACAATATCATCTCTTCAAGATTAGGCATTGTCATTAGGAGATGCTTGATCAACTTTATATGCTCTCCTAAGTTCACCATTTTGTCACAGTGGTAATCAGAAATTTCACCAAAATTCAACATCTTTATAACCTTCACAGAACTAGAAGATAGGCAAGGAGGTACATCCGTCTCGTCATCATCGTCATCAACATTATTATTGTATTTGAAGGACGTGTGTGGTATTTCGAAGATGATGGTTTCTAAATTGGGACTACACTTAAGCAAAGCTATCAAAGCTTTCAATCTTAATCGGTGTGTGTTGATAGTTAGATGAATAAGGTTTTTGAATACTGGTACTGTTTCGCTCCAGAAATTAAGTCCCTAAAACAACACAAAAACAAACAAATCAAATTAGATTGTCTGTTGTTACTCAACCCTATGTAATCATGTAGTTCTAGTTATGAAATGAATAAGTGGTGAACGGAAAAATATCAAATTAGATTGTCAATCACTTGTGAATATTCTTGTTTATAAGATCAGACTAGGGGTGAGCATTTTGGTTTAGGTTCGGTATGGATAATTTGAGTTTTTCGACTTCGGCTATATAGGATCCAGATAGGAACCAAGTAAATTTAGGTTTGAGTCGAGGACGGGTTTATTCGGGTTCGGGTCTGGGTTTTATTTTATTTTTTCTCAAAATTTGACATGAAATTGAAATTTGATTATGTTTGGGGGTTTTTGGTTTTATGTTCGCATTATTCAGATGTTGAATTTTCAATCTTATATTTTGGGTTTGAGGTTCAGATTATTCAGGCAAATTGGGTGATTAAGGTAGTTTGGATCCAAAACATGATTAAAACTTTAATTTCCCAAATAAGTCAAACCGAAAAATCTAAATATGCAACCAAAAATCCGTTTTACTCCATGGAAACTAACTATATATATACCCACATTTTTTCTATAAAGTATTCATTTGGATCTTAATTCGGATATCTAAACTAAAAGGTAAAGTTAGGAACCATTCAAGTTATTTAGAATTGCGGTTTAATTTTTGTTTTGGTTTCGGTTAAAGACTGACCTCAATAGTATCATGAAACAAGTAGAGAATCTTCACATTGCATATCCCCTTGAGAAAATTTGTTACACTATCACTAAGCATCTTTCTACTCGCTCCAACATCTTCAGCTTCAACATGCTGATGTGTTAGTCGAAAATCGAGATGAGCTTCAACAAGAGAATCAAAACACACTTGTGGATACTTGAATGCAATAGCATCAGTGTATTCTAAGTAGACGAGATTTGGTATATCAAATGACATACTCCTGCTATACCATTTAGTGTCTTTCGTACGATGAAACTTTAGTCTCTTGAGCGTTGTGGAAGACAAAGAGATATGTTCATTAGAGTTACACATTAATTTAAGCAGAACTAGCTCCTCTAGCTCAGGACAACCAGTTAGAAGCTTCACAAGCATACTGCTTTTTATGTTGATATCATCAAGATGAAGAAGCTTAAGCTTAGGAAGAAAAATCTCATCTTCTACATCAATGATGACACCATATGAACCATATCTACGTTCTAGTTTCAGCCTAACCAATGTTTTACTAATAAAGATCTCTGAAGGCAATTGATTATTATAACGTGACCATGAATAACAATCATCCCATGGTGAAGAAATGTATAAACGAAGATCAGATACACCACGTTCCAACACTTTTAATATCCATTCGCATACTCGATAAGGATCTACAACATATTCACACTTAAGATGGAATCTATTCAACTGAGCATTGCCTTGTAGAGCCAAAACACTTTCCACAAAATCCATAAAACGTCTAGCAGTGAAATACTTTTGGTTTGCACACACATATGGATCATCCTCGATTGAGTCATGAAACTCAAGATTTGGTACAAAAGCAAACAGATGCTTCCATCTTTTAGAGAGAAGTGATGTAGAAACAGCTTCTTTAGTGGTAAGAAAGGACAAAATATGGCAACTAAGATCATCTGGTAAACTACTGATTGAATCTTTAGAACAATGGCTATAGTCAAATCTTGTAGAATGCATTGTCACAATCAGATCAGAAACTTAAACAACCTGAACAAAAGATCCTTAAGTAAGATATTCAAACGAAACAAAAGGATTCCGAATTCAAAGTGAAGGGAAACTAAATTAAGGAGAGTGTGGTTCAATGATCGTGCCAACTCTGTCCGCTAGTGATAGAGTATTATTAATCGGCACAAAAGAAAAAGTGAAAGAAAAATCGAAAACTAGGGTATTTGAAATCATTAACTAGTGTTTTTCCTTTGTGTGCGGGTATGTCAAAAATAAATAATATATAATTTAGGGAACAAATATATATATATATA
>OVBE01004235.1:0-24513 GCA_900406425.1 Iberis pinnata | reverse complement strand
TTTGTTAAACCAAATGGCATAACAAGCCATTCATATAGCCCCTGTTTTGTTTTAAAAACAGTTTTCCATTCATCACCTTCCTTCATCCTAATATGATGATAACAACTTTTAAGATCAATTTTAGAAAAGATAGTGGAACCACTTAACTCATCTAGCATATCATCTAATCTAGGAATAGGGTGGTGATACTTTACAGTGATGTTGTTGATGGATCTACAATCCACACACATTATCCATTTGCCATCCTTTTTAGGTACAAGTAAGACTGGTATGGCACAAGGACTCATGCTTTCTCTTATATGGCCTTTTTTCATCAACTCCTCAACTTGCCTCCGAAGTTCTTTAGTTTCAATATGATTGGTCCTATAGGCTGGTCTATTAGGTAGTATTTCTCCTGGAATAAAGTCGGTATGATGTTCTATGCCACGAATTGGTGGAAGTCCTTTGTTGCTTCTTCAGGGAAAACATCACTATATTCCTGCAATAGTTTAGACATACCACTAGGAAGTTTCTGTGCAAGGTTAGTGAAACTCACAAGAGCTTCTCTATAGACAAATAGCAAAACTAGTTTTTCTGAATAAAGAGTTCGTTTTACTTCACCAGGTTTAATATAGAGGCTGGTACTTAGGGGTTCCTCCTTCTCCTTTTCTTCCTTAAGTTTCTTAAGAACTTGATCTTGATAAATTTGACTAGGAGTTAAAGGTAAGAGTGTAACCTTCCTGTCTTGAAATTCGAATGAGTACTTGTTGGTGTAGCCATTATGTATAAATTTTCTATCGAATTGCCATGGCCTTCCCAATAGTATGTGACTTGATCCCATGGGCAGAACATTATACATTACTTCATCTTCATATTATCCAATAGTAAAAGGCACATTAACTTCATTAGTAACCTGTTGTTGTCCTCCCTCATTAAGCCATTGTAGTTTGTAAGGTCTAGGGTGCTTAATGGATTTAAGATTCAACTTCTCAACCATACTTTCACTAGCTGCATTTGTACAACTTCCTCCATCGATGATGAGGCTGCATACTTTGTCTTTAACAAAACAGCGAGTGTGAAACAAGTTATCGCTTTGCTCTGTTTCTTCTATCTTGTTTTGAACACTTGAAGTTCTTCTTACTATAAGCATTTCACTAATAGCTGGTGCTTCTTCTTCTTCTTCTTCTTCAGAAATTATGTCTCCATTGTCAAGCGATAAGAAAGTCTTCTTGCTAGTACATTCTTTTGCCATATGACCCATTCCTTGACATTTAAAACATCTAATCCGACTGCTGCCACCATCTGAAAAAGCAATACCTTTACCTTTGTAATCTGGTTTAGGTTCTTCTTTGATTTTAGTAGAGGCTGGTTTGTAGTCTTTGTTGTAAGATGGTTTGTTGTCCTTGTCGTCTTTAGGCTTGATTGATCCAGGTGTAAAACTTGGTTTAATAACTCTTCTTTTATTCTGAATTTCGATCAGTTCAGCCTTGTGTACCATCTCTTCAATGTCTAAATAGGACTGAAGCTCTAGTTTATCTTGTATATCTTTGTTTAGTCCTCCCAAGAATCTAGACTTTGTAACTTCATCATCTTCATTCAAATCAGCTCTAATGAGAAGTGTCTCCATCTCTTGATAAGAATCTCTAACCGAGTTGCTGCCTTGAGTGAGCTTTCTTAGTTGGTTTAGTAACTCTCTGTTGTAGTGATTTGGTACAAACCTTCTTCTCATACAAATTTTGAGTTGCTGCCATGTAGCAATGACTGGATCACCACATCTTCTCTTAGTAATATTCAGATGTTCCCACCATAATAAAGCATAATCACTAAATTCAGAGACAGCAATCTTCACTTTGTTGGGTTCATAAGTTCCTTGACAAACAAAGTTGTATTCCATCTTCCTTACCCAATCTAAATAAGCTTCAAGATCATTTTTGCCTTGAAAGGATGGAAACTTGATTTTGATATGATCAAGTTGTTGTCTAACAGGATCTCTATTGTTTCTACCATGTCTAGGACTCCGATTTGATCCATGGCTATAATAATCATCAGAACCTAGATCATTATGTTATCTTTCTCTAGCCTCTCTTGCTTCTCTTGCTGCTCTAGCCTCTCTTGCTTCTCTATCAATTCTAGCAGCTTCTGAAGGTGTAGGAGTGTGTTCTGATTCAGAATGAGAATCTTCCCAAATTCTTCTCTAAGTTGCTGAACAAGTCTTTGTTGAGATTCAAGCATAATTTGTTTGAACTACTCCATAATCTCTGGAGAAATGATTGTATTGGCCATGATTCCTATATCAAACACAACAAACTCACAGTAAACAAGCACAATGAAACCCAAAAACAGATTTAAAACAGAAAACAGACGCAGATTTCAAAACAGTTCCAGTTTTGTGTAATAGAAGTTGAAGGGTCAAACTATGGTTCTTCACAAGTTTTGAACAAAACAAAAGGATTAGAAACACTTAGCTTTGATTCAAGGATGGCTGTGATACCACATGATATGATCCTGATTCTATTCCCCTTGGATGTTTATCTTTGAATGAAGCTATTTGGACAGAATCTCAACTTCAAGTGAAGAACACTTGGTGGAACTTGATGGTGATGGAATATGGATGAAATAGAGATGATAATGATGATAAAACAAACAAGAGATGATGATTTTGTTTGAGAGTTGAATTGATTCTCAAAAGACTGCACTTGTAAGAGAAATTCAAAATTCTGGTGGTTTGGCTCTCACCACTTAGAATTGTTTTGAGTCAATAATATAAAAGTTTTAGAATGAAAATTGACTGATTTTTATTGATAGAGTCGTGCTCAATATATAGAAGAAGAAGAGAAAGGTACATGCACCTTTTCTCGGAAATGACAGAATTGTCTTAAAGGCTATAAATTAAATGAAAACATGCAAAAAGATGCTTCTTGAGTTTAAATTCGAAATTTAACTTCTTCTTAAGTAGAATAGACATTTTCCCTCCTTTGAACAAGTAATAACTAAGTAACTTAGGGGAAAGTGAATTATCAAGCCTCGTTAAAAACCTTTGCATATAAAATCCATTGGGACAAAATCATGCAAAGGAAAAGAGTACAAGATAACCACTTAGTTACTTAGTGTATTACCTTGATCTTCTTTTTCATTTGCATAGGTGTAGATGTTGTAAATGTCCTTTAGTGTTGAGTCTTCTAGTTGCATCCTCTGGTATTAGGGGAGTTTCCCCAAAATTAGTTATATAAAAATATGGACTATCTCTTACGGACATACATTCAAGGATAAGAGGGAAAACACTCTGATTCTTACCATTGGGTTTTATGCTCGATTTGGAAAACTCATAATCTTATGATTTTTCAGGGTGAAAGTCATACTACAACTGATATTCTAGCTAAGATGATATCAGAGAAACATTCATGGGAAGTGGCCCAAATGTCTACCATATCGGGCATAGATGTATCGGATCGCGATGTAAGAAAATGTCAAAGATTGAGGTGTCAACTTGATGGTTATTGGAAGGAAACCGCTATGAAATTTGGCTTGGGCTGGTGATGCGATTCCAAAGATTCTCCAATAAAAATGTTAGGTGCCAAAAGTATTCTTCAGAGTATATCCCCGTTGCATAAAAGTTAGAAGCTTTAATGTGATCGGTCCAGAGTTGTATCGATCATAGGTTAGAGTGTACAAAGTTAAATCTAATAGCACAAAACTCGTTTGCATCATCCAATCACCAGAGAAGTGGCCAGCTTTCTCCATGGTTACATGTGTTTGCTCGGTCAGCATGAGTTTTACTTGTTGAGAGAACTTACGTAGGTTCACCCAAATGATACTAAACATCATTAAAGGAATAAAAAGATGGCTCAATCAATTCTTTAAAAAGGTGATTTAGTCTTTCACAATTTATATAAATAAAAATGCGACGAGACCCCTTCTCCGGTAGCTCGAGCGGCTCCTCGTGCATGGCAGCCTTCAGGTTCACCGACGAATTACAGAGTCGGAGAACTCGTCTGGTTTCTCGAACTCATCATTCCATCTACATATTTTCTTTTCTCCCTCTCCTCTTGGTTCACCAACGCAATTCTGATGATGGAAGCAGCAACTCCAAAAGCGGATCTGACCATATATACTTTTGCGCAGTTGAAAGGAAGTCCGCTAGCAAGAAGAAGAACAACATCATAAACCAACAGTTTGGAGGAAGATATTTTCCAAGATCTACCATTGGTTTTGGGATTGATGTTTCATAATATCATATCACAATCGTTTTCTCTTTCATACACTTTTTAGTATTTATCTTGTCTTTTCATGGGATATTTTGAATTTTTGTCAAGAACTCTATTTTTTTAATGCTTAAGTTTATGCAATTAACCATGTTGTTCTACATCAATTCATCATGCGTTTCTTCTTTGGACATGGGTGAGTATATTTAGGCATTGCGTTTTGAGTTATCTTAGGATTGTATGATTGGTTTGAGTTTTGTGTTTTCATTGTAGATAGTTATCATTTTTCAAATGTAGAAATTTGTGATGATTGAATAGGACTTCTAAAGAACAATTCATGATCCTACGGAATCTCACACCCAAAAAGTGTTCCTTGAGATTTCTCAACAAATCTATTTATGGTTCACTCGATTGCTAGTCTGGAAAATCAGTTGTTTAGTATGTTTGATCAGTTATACAACTCAGTATTTAGCATGTTAGACTTGGATATCAGGGACACATTCTCTTATACAAGCACTTAAACACATGATTTATATAATGGCACAATGGTCTAAACTTGTTTAGTGATTTACTTATGTAATATTTCGTGGTTGTTACCTATATTTAATTACTTTCATTTTATCATTGTAGATTTCAAGAACCAAACATTGATTATGGTCCTGTTCGTTTATGTAGTTGGATGCAGTATCCAGAAGTAGCATCTAGATATAGCACAGAGATAGTGTATCTAGATATTCTCCGTTTTCATATGTAAATTTGACATCTAATCCCAATATTTTATCATGATGCAATTTTGTTCTTTTCAAAATTGTAAACTTATATTGATACATTCTTTCAATAACAACAAAATTATGTTTTTTGCTAGATTGAGAAACTATGTTTATGTAGCAAAAACTCGGACACACGTTTTTCTGCACAAAAATGCAGAACCACGTTTTCCTGCAAAAATCTTGGAACATGTTATGCCGCAAAAACGTGGAAACACATTTTTCGTCAGAACAGGGAAACACATTTTTAGACCGACAACGTAAAATCGTGTTTTCCCACCAAAAACTAGAAAAGCGTTTTCCTGCCAANGGGGGGGGGGGGGGGGGGGGGGGGGGACTTGTTGAAAATTAGTTTACGCTTTTTCCAAGGAAAACACATTTCCAATTTTGGAGGAAAATGTGTATAGGCATTTTTATCAAGAAATAGTGTTTCTTCGTTTTTGGCACTACAATGCATTTATGCGTTCTTGTCGGGAACACACATTTTCGTATTTTTGCCGGAAAACGTGTTCCCATATTTTTGCTAGCAAACGCTTTTCTGCACTTTTGGTGGAGAAATTTTTTTATCCGTTTTTGCCAGAAAAATGATTTTTCGAGTTTTTGGCGGGAAAATACTTTTTCACAATCTTGGCGGGAAAATGCATTTTCCCATTTTTAGTGAAAAATGTGTTTAAGTGTTTTTGAAAAAAACACTATTTTACATTCCCATGTTTTTGGCAGGAAAATTCTATTTGTGTTTTACGTCTCTGGCAACTTTTTTGGTAGGAAAACATGTTTTTACCTTTTTGACGAGAAAAATGTGTTTTCCGTATTTGGTAGGAAAACTTGTTTTTCCGTTTTTGGAAGGAAAAACATATTTTTCGTGTTTTTGTGAGATAAAAATGCTGATTGTTTGATTTTCTATCACTAAAAAATGCATTTTCGTGTTTCTGGCAAAAATGTGTTTGATTTTCTATCACTCGTTTTCTCTAAATTCATATCTTTTACACTTTTTAGATGTTGAATATAAACTTATATTTTTTCAGCATCTTAAATATCTTGTTAGTTTAGATTTTGCACTTATTTACAAATTTTAAAGTTATGAAACCAACAACATTTGAGCGATTGGTAGTGATTTATCAATGATTTTACAACATTTAACCAGTGATTTATCAATGATTTTATAAACAAGGATTTAATACGGAAATAGCATGCAATAAAAATATCGAAGTTTTCTTTTAACAGAATTTTCTATTAAAAACTTATATACAACCAGATATATCCGTTACAATATTTACCGCATTAAAAATCCGAACTTCAATCCAAAATTACAAGAGTAAAAAACGTTGAAAAATATTCAAGAGTAAAAAACGTTGGCACTAGTTTCACCAGAGGGTTCCTGGAATCAAGGTGCATGAGTTTTGTGGCCGGAAGCGCCGCCGAAAACTCTCTTTCTTTCTTTTTTGCCAAAAAATCTTAATGAGATCGAAATCTCGAGAGAGAATATCTACACAAAGAATCACAATAACATAAAGACACATAACATCCTTTCCAAGGAGTATATATGATCTTGACCATTACCGGGATACCGAGACTTAAGCCAAGGTACTACAAAAGTTCATCCCAAGCTAGCACTTACCTTCCCCTGCCCAAAGGGATTACCACAAGTTTTTGGGTGAGGCATGTTAGAAAGTTCCGACAACTTTTTAAAGGTTTGGTTAAAATTCTACAACATATCTTAATTGCACATTTCACTTCAATAAGAAACTAGGTAGCACCTACGGTATGATATAAGTAAAAATGCACATAAACAAGAAACCAAGCATTAATAAGTATCACGCAAACATGAATATCAAACACGTTAGTGGTTGCCAAATTTGTGCATGATCCTCTTTCCAAAAATTAAAGGGGTATTCTCAAAAATATCACAAGAATTAAGTTTATCCCAAAAATACTACACACTTCCAAAAGTTCCAAAAATACCACATTTTTCTAAAAAAACCACAAAAATGTTTTTGTTCCAAAAATACCACATATTTGAAATAGTTTTAAAATTTACAATTTAAATCCTAAAACTCCAATACCAAACCCTACCCCTTTCAAAACTAAACCCTAAACTCTATTTAGTGAACTCAAACCCAAAACTTTAAATTTTAAACCTTTAAGATTCATTTTTTATGTGTGGTATTTTTGGAACATTTGATAGTGTTTTTGAAACTTTTGGGAGTGTGTGATATTTTGTAATTTAAACTTCTTTTAATGGTATTTCAAGGAATTTCTCAAAATTAAATGGGTTCCTTATAGAGCTAACAATGAATCTTGTGCCCACAGCGTACATATATGAACTTTTTCTCATTTTCAATTTTCAATTTTCGTAGAAAATTTCCCAGCATTTTATTTTTTGCCCGTGTGAAAGTTATTACAATATCGATTCAAATTGTACCCGCATTGGTTGTTAGTGTAAATCTAGCTAGTACTTGAACAAAATGACGTAAAAAAAAGGAACTTTTCTATAGTGATATGTAGGAAGATATATACGTGGAACATCTCGATGGATTTACATTCTAAAGAAAGAGCATTTCGTTTGTAAGTTAAAAAGAAATTATACGGTCTCAACCAAACTCCAAAAGAATAGTAGAAGAAGTTTAATCATACAGGGTGGATCTGATGTAATTAGTTTACGTTGGTCATAAAATGTTCATAACATTTATGACTAGTTGCTATTGCGCATAATACTTCACAAAATAACATTGTCGGTTTTCAAAAGTCCAGAGTATTATGTCTGATCCAATAAGAGAAAATATTCTAGATTTCTTCGGTGCAAGCGGCGACGGTCATAGCTGCCTCTGTCCTACTTCTTCTTTTCTTGCTTTGTTCCATGCTTGACTTCCTTTGATCTCTCTCTTCTGTGCGTTGTTGTTTCTCGCTGTCGGGAGTATGTTATTTCTATCTATGGAAAAGGGATCTCGGCTAGACTATGGTACTTGTCGATGACCCTCCATGTGACGGTAATAGATCTCTTATCGGCGCCTCCCTCTTTCTCGGGCTAACCTCCAGAAGATGCGTTGTCTCCTACGCCTTACCTCATTCACAAGACCCCTGTCTGAGAGCTCGCCACAACTTGTGGTTTCCACCGCGAGTCTAGTTGATGCTCCTTCAGCTGAACTTTGTCAATTCATACCACATCTTAACTGCTCCATGCTTCTCATTTGTTTATATGGATTTGGGTTCTTTTGGATTCAAGTGTGCTCGAGTCCAATTTCTCTGCTGCTCACAAGTATTTACTTCATATCACAGCCAAACTTGGCCTCTCACCGCAAAGGCTACTCGTCACTTATGGCGGTTTATCTCTATGCGACGTTGAGACTTTTCTCTATAGTTTCGGTGATGTGGGTATATGTAGATTCCCAAAAATCAGAGCCTCTGAAGGTAATCATACCTTGGGGATTTCCCAATAAAGAGATCCCATTCTCTTATGCCAAGACTGAAATATTACTCATTTTCATTCCATCTTCCGGGAAAGAATTCTTCCTACTTAACCACGACTGCATTATTGTATTTTATTTGTCAAGATCTAAACATAAGCTTATCTGTTTTTCTGGAGGTCTCCAATATCAGATCGTAATACTCATGGGTATCGTTGTTGTTGAGGTGGCGCGCTACAAGAAAACAGCTGAATAGCCACTGTTTTAGCGACTGCATTGTTGTGGCTAAATTTAGAGACTAATTTGCGACTGTTTTGCAACTATTTTAACACTGTCAAAATTTAGTCGCAAAACAATTAAAAAAGAGCCCAAAACATGAATAGGTAAAGTAGTGGCTATTTTTGTGACCATTTAGCGACTGTTTTGTGTTTTAGCAATGTAGTCGCTAATTAGTTGCAAAAAGAGCGACTGTTTTGCAACTTAACTTTTTGAAAAACGATTAGTCGCAAATCAATATCTAAAATTATAGACTAATTTGCTACTGCATAATCTTGTCTCAAAATAGTTGGTAGTTGGTTGCTAATACCCACATGTTTTTTGTGTTTTTTGGTAAGTGTAACTAAAAATTAAAACCGTTTTTAGTCTCAAATCAGTTGCAAAATAGTCAAAAATTAGTGGCAAATTAAAGCACATGTTTTTTACATGTTGGGTAGCCGTACTAAAAATTTGCAACTGTTTTTTAGTCTCTAATCAGTTGCAAAATAGTCATAAATCAGTGGCTAATTTTTCTATATATACAAAGACAATCATGTCATTTTTATTTACACCTCAAAACTATTACAAGATCTCTTCTATAATAAACAAAAAATGGCTAATAATTACAATATTTAGAATTTTAGAGATTGGATGTACAATCGGATCGATGAAACCTCGGAAAATATCACTGCTGAATTCGTTGCAGGGGTGGAAGAGTTCATGTTGGTTGCAAGTAATCAACCGATAGCGCAAAGTAGTGGTGGTAATTTACTGCCCTTGTATTAGTTGTAAGAATACTAAGTTTCTCACTGCATAAAGTCAAACCGGATGGCTACGGTGACTGGCACAAGGAAAGCATATTTTGGGAGCTAACATATTGAGTGGATCTCACTCTACGGTATAATCTTGATGTAATGCATGTAGAGAAGAACTTTTTTGATGATATAATATTCACCATTATGAACGTTAAAGATAAATCGAAGGATAATGTGAAGTCAAGATTGGATGTAGCAAAGTTTTGTTCAAGGAAAGAGATGCATATTGATGATAAAGGCAGAACCCCATTTGTTATTTACATATTGACTCCAATAGCCATAGAACGTCTACTTAATTGTGTCAAACATGACGTCAAATTTCCAGACGGGTATTCATCAAATTTATCTACTTATGCGGATATTGAAGGAAAGAAGTTTACTGGCATAAAGAGTCATGACTGCCACGATTTCATGGTCTCTAAATTAGCGACTATTTTTCCACTGTAAGTTTAGTCGCAATTTTCTTTAGTTTTTAGGTCAACTTCTTCCTCTCTCTTTTCCCATTATCGCCGCTTCAACAAATCTCTAAGTTTTGCCGCCGATTTTCCTCAATCTGACTCCATGTCTAGCACCAGAAAAAGCTCATGTGGTCGTGGTCGGCGCAGCTCTTCCTCCCACCGGTCTTCTCCATCAACTTTGACGGGTAACTCGGCTTTTATCACGCCATTGCTGGTTCATTACGCCGTGAGCCACACCTCCGCCGCCAAATGTTTTTTCGGTTCCACCGCCATCTCAGACGTCGTCTCAGTCGTCCTCCTCACGGCCGGTGCACCAAAACCAAAGGCAACAACTTCGTTCGGTCCTTGTTCAACCAAGTCACAATTCGAGTCAAGCCCCTCCTCAAATGCCTCCCGAGAAAGATTCTGATGAAGATGTACAAATGTCGGATCAAATCAATGAAAATACACCGATTTTGATAGAGGATTTGTTGCAGCAGCAAGGGTCGGGAACTTTATTTGCCAACATTGAATCCGTTCCCGAATAAGAACACCATTTGGTAAATGATTTTATGTTTAGTTTATGATTAGTAAATGTGCCAATTGTGATTTAAATTTGATAGTATAGTTTTGTGATTTTGATTTGGATTGTTAGTTGGGTTGATAGTGAAATGTGAAATTGTGATTTTAAATTTGATAGTGAATTGTGATTTTGATTCTAATTGTTAGTTGGTTTGATAGTTAAATGTGAAATTGTGATTTTAAATTTGATTGTGTTGTCACTTCTATATTTGAATTATGATAGATTATTTATATATACAATGTAAAATCAATAAAACACATAGTTTTGAAAATTGATTTGATAAATTTTTAAGTCTTGGTTTGTGATTAAATTATGAATATTGATGTTTGTGATTGAATTAAGATACCGGTGTTGTCACTTTTTGTAGGTTTTACCGTGACAAAGACGTTTTAACTCGAAGGATTTCACATCTTTGAAATGAAAGTTCAACGGACCATACTACAGTTAGAAGATTCTCTCTCAAGACGTTAAAGATCGATATTTCATCGATTCTTTGGTATGTATTTTGATATTACGTAAGTTATTTGATTGATTCTAATTGATTTTTGTTTTTGTTTTATAGCAAGAGTATAATTGTGATCCAATTTTGACATCAGAAGTTCGATTTGAATTCGAAAATATTTGTCAAAAGCGCATAAAAGGAATGGTCCGTAAGGTAAGGACGGAAAGGGATAAACGACGACCTCCGTGGATTTTAGAAGATCTATGGAAGACAATATGCACATTTTGGGATAAGATGATGCTAGAGAGAAGAGTAGTATTGCATCTAACGCTCGGTTGTCGGACCCTGACGGACTTGGAGGTTAAATTCATGTGGCGGGCCAAAAATCTTACTTGTGGATTCAACAAGAGATGGTAATGTAAAACTTCTTTATATTTTAACTAATAATGACTAACAAATTCAAATTTTAGGAACTTGAGTTGGGAAGGCCGGTGGCGGTTGGAGAAGTCTTTATGAAAACACACATGAGAGTTGATGGTACATATGTGGATGTAAAGTCGAAACAATTTTGTGAAGCTTACCAGAAGAATATGGATGCAATGATAGTTGCAGCTCAAGAGGAGGCTTCCGATGGTACTTCTCAACATCAACCACCTACAACCGACCAACTCAACGAGATATTCATTCATGTATTAGACTTTACATTATATATAACTTATCATTTAGATTTTGAAATCCTTGTTTAATTTACAGTCTAACATTGTTATTTATCGTAGTCGTCTCAAACCGACGAAAGAGGAAACGTTTATTGACATGGGATTCTATCAAGGATTTACGGGAAAGAAGGCAAGAAACGCAGTGAAGCTAGTTCAAGTGCATCATTTGTGTCACTGCGAGAACAATTGTTGGCGGCTAAACAACAAATTGAGGAGGAAGCAGCTGAGAATGCTCGATGTGAGGAGATGTTTCGAGCTGAGAATGATCGACGTGAGGAGATATTCCGAGACGAAATGGCTCGTCGTGATGCTCAATCTGCTCAGGATCGTGGAAAGATTCAAGATTTGGAAATAGTTGTTGGCTTCTTGAAAAAAAATCCAAATTTTGTTGAGTATGTGGAAAGGAACCGAAATTCTTCATCCAATCTATAAACTAGTTTGTTTATTTCACTAATATTTTAAAACAATGTTTGACTTTTAATTTTTTTTTATACTTTTATTAGTATTTTAAATATTTCAGTTTCATATAAATTTCAAATCAACTCAAAATTAATATTATTAGTATTAATTTTAGAATGCATAAAAATTGTTCTCTATAGTTACAATACAGTCACAAAGTAGTCTCAAAATTTAGTGACTATTTTTCAACTACAAATAAAAGTAGTTGCAAATCAGTTGCTAATATTTTGGGACTAATTTTGAGACTGGTGGAAGTAGCAGTCGCTAATCAGTTGCAAAAAAGAAGAAACTTATTAGTAACTACATAACAAGATAGTTACAAAACAGTCGCTAAAATTTAGAGACTATTTTGTGACTTGTTTCCTTAAAACTAAAACAGTCTCTAATCGGTTACAAACAGTCAGTTACAAAGTGGTGAAAAATTTCGCAACCGTTTTGCGACTATTATTGTGTTTACTTAATCAGTGGCAAATCAGTCGCTTAATGGTTTCGCACAGTGTAGTCGCAAAATAGTGGCAAATTAGCGACTGATTTGACACTACGTAATTTAGCGACAAATTTTTAGCGACTGATTTTAGTAGTCGCAAATAAGTCTCTAAACTCAATTTAGCAACTGTTTTGTGACTATCTGTGCAGTGGCAAACTCACTTTTTTCCATGGATAATATTAGAGTGTACTTGGTTTCCATGATTAGTGGTTGAGATTGCTTTACATTGCCTTGGGGTTATGAGTCTGAGTTGTCAAACGTTGTACTCTGTATTCGCCGTAAGTATTATTCATTTCTCACAACTTTGGTTTTAAGTATGATGAAAGACCATGAATTGATGCTATTACTGGTTGTCAGTTCCTAGAGACGTCTAACCGAACTTTCTCCTAGTAGGGCCAGAAGACACTGACTTAATTTTCTTCATCATCTCTTTAGAAGAGAAATTTGTTCTGTCTCCCTTCAACCTTTTAAAAGCGAGTAGTTTTTTAGGTGATGAACTAAAGCAGACCTCCACTTTCTTAACATTTTTGCTATCTTATGTGATGACCTGGTCTAGGTCGGAAGATGCATCGGCTACCACTGTTGTGAGAGTTGCGATTATGGACCGTCTATCAAAGTCATAATATAAAATGACGTCTTTAAAGTTAGTCTATGAGTCAATACTTTGAGCTATCAAAATGTCTTTCTTTCATTGACCATATAAAATATCTATAATAATTTACATAAAATCTATTTATACAACGGCTATAAGAGGTTTCATAAGTTTCAAGTCCTAATAATATTTATTTACTATACAATTGAAAACTTCTATCAATTATATAAGGGATTATATAATAATTAACATTGGTTATAAAATATTGGAAATTTAGAACAGCGTGAAAGACCCCCGCAGCTCGGAATTAGGAGCCACGTGCGAGCAACAAAGCTGTCCAAAAAAGTTTCAGTCTCATATATTATTCTCTAATCGTAAATGAAAATCTACGCCGAAAAAAATGTAATACAATTCGAATGTCAAAGAAATAAAGTTAGACTGCAACCTATTTAGATATACTAAATATGAAAGCGACATAATTCAAAAGTTATTTTGGAATAATTAATTTGTGTACCTTCTTAGGAATTTCTTGAGTTTTTGTTCAAACTAATTAATCTAAATGGGTATGATGACCTTATGCCATTAATAAAATAGTTAAATTATGGTATTTATCCACTATATATTAATTATTATGTTGCTATTAGTGTTATTTAACGGTACTAATAAAAACATTAAAAATAATATTATGTTTTATATAAGTTTAGAGGAGATTTACCATAGGTTGATAATTATAGTTTAGAGTATCATTAATTCGTCAATAATTGGTAATGGGATAAGGGTTTAATTTAGGATTTGGTTTTTAAGAATAAAGTGTTAGGGTTACGATTACTAATAAATGATGACACATTCAATATCATAATGCATTTATAATAGAAAATAATTGACAACTCAAATATTACCGTTTACTAATTTCAAAATATATCGCTAAAATATTACAAGTTCATAACATGTTTCGATTATAACGATCCTATGGAATTTTTTTTTTATCAACACGATCCTATGAAATTAAGTTTCAGTTTTTGTTTAAAAAAAACCTTTTTAAAAGTGGTTATGATGTTTAATGTGTTTATTATTTTAAGGGTTGACAATTTCTTACCCCCCCCCCCAAAAAAAAAACCTATATTGTTCAAACTTTTTTTAACTGAATTTTAACGGTGAACTTAGTTACATCCAAATTGCTATGAGTTTGTACATATAGTAAAAATAATTAAGAGAAATGCATTTAGGGTCTAAAACTCTAAAATAAACAAACTGATAGACAACTAACATAAATCTGTTAGTTGTTCATTAGTTGTCTGCTAGTTTTTTTTTAATTTTTAGGTTAAGTTTAAACAAGTTTAAAAGTTCAAAATTCATACTTAAAAAATATAGTGTTTACAAGTTTAAATAAGTTTCTAAGTTTAAGATTCTAATTTATAAGTATAGGGTTTGAAATTAATGACAGACAACTGACGAATTTAAGGTTGTCTGTCAGTAATATGAATTTATAGGTTTATAAGTTCATAAATAAGTTTGTAAGTTTATAACTTAATTTATAGGTTTGAAAGTTTATAACTTATAGGTTTATCAGTTTCCTTAATTTATAGGCTTATAGGTTTATAAGTTTCTTCAATATTATAGGTTTATATGTTTATAAGTTTAAATAATTTAGAATTCTTATTTATAAATTTAGGGTTTATAATTTTAAAGAATTTTAAAAGTCTAATTCATAAATATATGGTTTGGAATTACTTACACACTATTAACGAATTTAAGGTTGTCTGTTAGTTGTCAGTCAATAATTGCTGCCAGATTTATGATGGATGCCATCAATAGTCCGTCAGAAACCATCATTTTATATTTTTAAGTGTCTTCTCTTCTTTAAGATAGAAGGTTTATAAGGAGTATTTTGCTTCGGTTTTTGGATTTTTTCGATGAAATATTTTCAGATATAACTTGTTTAAACATTCAAAAACTATTTTCTCATTTCGAAAATTTTGTAAATACTTTTAAAACTTGTCTAAATATCAAAAACCAAAATATAACAGAATATAAGGTCAATATTACAAATCAATTTTCGGATCTACTTAGAGGAAGAAGAATAATCTTATGGTGAAGAATATGTGTTTTCTTCAAATTCGTCACCTGATGCATCGTCTACGTCATGTAATCCAACATTGAAATCACATAACACTGTGAAATCGACCACAAGATTGACATTTATAGAAGGTTCTATCGTAGATAGTGAACCATTCCTAATTGGTTGTAGAGGGCCATTCTTTGAAACACCTTCTATCATACTTGTAGGATTTACTTGCGTGACCGTTATCCAAACATCGTTCTGCTGGCTTATCTATGGGTATTTAATGTAAGATACATGCATTTAAGTATATAAGTTTTATATGTTATATATGATATAACACATGTTATTGATTTACATATGGGTATAAGATATAAATTATACCTGATCCGCATGTGAAGCGAGAATGAATGGATCGTTTTCCTATTTTTCTTCGCGAATGTATCGATGTGATGCCAAATTTGTCTACTTTGACACATTTACCATCAATTGGGTCATACCAATCACACATGAATACAATACATCGCAAGTTCAATATCCCTGGATATTGGATCTCCAATATCTCTCGAATGAGGCCATAATACACAACATCTCCAGAATTGGACGATATACCATGGTCCAAATTCGTCCTTCCACCATCCGATTTGTGAACCTTGAAGCTTAATCCTTTCGTGCAATACCTTAGGTAGGATCTAACATTGTTGTTCGATCTGTTCACGTGTTCAAGAAACCATGATGGAAATATTTGACCATTGGATGTTTCGTTTCGTATCTGTATATGTATATGTTAGAAATATGGCAAAAATTTAAAATTTAAGATTTCATTGCATTAAATCATACACTTACATAAAATGGAGTAGGCGGTTTTGGAAATCAATTTGTTTATGAGCTACTAATTCTTCTTCAGATTTATCATGGAAGTAACTGTGGTTAAGTGCCATGTATATCCTACATGGTTTTAAGATGTAAAAGTTATATAAACTATATATAATTAAAACTTGCAAAGATTAATGTGCATGTGTTTACATTTCATACTCCAATATTTCTTCAATATTAGTGAGGATATACATATGTAAATGTTTCCACTCCTGTTGTGTTAGCCAACGAGTCTTCCCTTTTCCGCTAAGTCGTCCAATTTGTTGCAACACGCTTGGACATAAATAGGATGCATAGCATGTTGACCACCATCATCATGTCAAGTTGTTCTACGGCTCTTTGTCAGGACATCTATTGGAAAATAATACTCTGCAAAAATTTGCAACCTCTTCATTAAATCTTTGTGCGATGATAGAACCCTCGACTTTGGCAAGATTTTTCACTTTCTTCTTCAAGTGGAACATGTACCTCTCAAAGGGATACATCCACCGATATTGAACCTAGTGATGCTTCACGAGAAAGGTGAATCGAAAGATGTTTCATAACATCAAAGAATGACAGTGGGAAAATCTTCTCCAAGTTGTAAAAGATCATCGGTATATTCTCCTATAAAGTGGTAATACCGTCAACAGTAAGCGTTCTTCGACTAATGTCACGGAAGAAAGTCCCAACCGCTGTAAATACAAAATTCCATGTAAGTAACTAACAATTAAAACATATATTGAATTGTATAGACATGACTAAATTAATACATGCAATGGCTTCGTGGACATCTTTGGAAGGAGATGCGTAAATGTAAATGGGAGACAGCGTTGCATCACTACATGACAATCATAACTCTTCATTCCAATGAAATTTTCTTCTCAGATATCAACACAAATTTTCATATTATATGCGTATCCATCGGGGAATTTGTCCGTATGAATAATCCAATCAATGAACTCATCATTTGCATTCTAAAGTAATCTAAATGCATGAATTGTTTAGTTCTATCGTCCGTGATATGAAGTGAAAGGGTGATGATTATAATCCTAAACCTACACTACAGTGAACAGGTTCGAGTAGTATAGAATAAGGTTGAATTCCACAGAGACGAGACAGTGCGACTTTCAGTTCAATGTCGGTTCTAGCTAAGACAATAATAAAAATTGTTTTTTTCTAAAGATTGTAATTTAAAGCAATAAATGAAAACACATGTAAGTCAATAGAATAAATTGTCAGGTGTTAGGGAATTCCACAAGTATTCAGATTTGAAGCTCAGGTTAACATGCAGGATCTAGTATTGAAAATAGTTCTCAAAATGAAAGACATATCTAGATTAGTCTCCTCTCAGAGTATTAACCTCTATGGTTGAATCATTAGATATAAACTCTCGCATGTCTAATAATTCAATCAAGAATTAAGTTCATATTCTATTGTTCATAGATATTCAAGACAACACTCTCACTAAGAAAGAACATCTACTCGAGGTCGGACCTCTAAACCAAATATCTTTGTGTTTATTAATATAATATCAATGAACTAAATGGCCAGTTTAATTCAAGCATTAAGAACAAATCTAGGCTAAGAACCTAACAATTTCAATCCATTATGTTAAACCCTAAGTATCAAATCCTGGTTTCCCTGGGAAACCCCTAAAACCTAACAAGACAACTACTCAAAAATATCTAAGCAATTAACAAGCATAATTGAAGAAAGCATTCAAAAACCAAATTATTAAATTAAAATAGAAGAGTTCAGAATTCTTCTCCAAATACAAAAGTTCAGATCCCATCTCTGTGTAAAAGATCTGAAAAATAAAATAAAATATAATGAAAATAACACCAAGCCTAAGGCTTTTATAGTTCTAAAAATAAGGAAAATAAACTAAAACCAATAAGGAAAAATCTTGATAAGTCTTGAGGGCATAATTGTAATTTTGGAAGATTTTTAGTGATTCTCGGCCACAGGGATCGATCGATCTCTTTAGGGATCAATCGATCTCATTTTACGTAAGTTTCCAGGAGCGTTGGATCGATCAATCCCTTTCTAGATCGATCGATCTCCTTTTTCACTTTATGCACATGCTTCTTCTGCGAGACAACTTGACCAGTCTTCAGTAAAATCGTCATAACTTTTGATTGAACCAATGTATTGACTTAAAACCACTTACATTTGAAAGCTAATTCACGTGGCTATCTTGTGTCAAAATTTCAGCTCAATCCATTGGTGGGAAAATCTTTAAACATTGCTAAAATTCTCACCTTTTGGCCGGACTCTGCATATGCATATGCATATGCCAATGTACATCCAAAACATCACGAACACCTAAAATCCTAAAGATATGCCAAAGCTACAAGGAAAAACTCGGATAATGCCACATAGCAAGTATAAATACCCACTATAAAGCATTAAAATCGAGTAATATCAACTCCATAAGCAAGAGAATTTAATATCCAATTAAGTCATATCCAATTAGAGCCAACATCAAATCATCAACAATCTAAAGGACCAGAACTTTCAAAAGCATAAAAATCAGTCAATAGGATTCCAATCCTAAACGCAACAGTTAATCTAAGTATGTAATCAAATAAAATCAATATTAAACTCACATTAGGCTAATAATCTTCACAGATTATGGCATTGTTCCTTCGACTCGACTAGACTCGACTAAATAAAAAACAAAAAAATTTGAAAAATTTCATCAAAATGACAAAACATCCAAAAAGACACAAAACATCGTTAGTAACTATATACCCTCCTAGTGTGAAAATAAATCCAAGAGAAGGGATAAGGCCAAACTAAAAAATTAAGAAAGAAATGAGTTCAAAGTAAAGGTCATAACTTACCTGAAAAGGAGAACGAGCAATTTTAACCTCCAGGTAGAACCTGATATTTTCCTCAATCACAAAGAACTCAAAACTAAAAATTAATAAGTTAGTAAACTAAAACTAAACTGACTCAAAACCAAAAATAATTAATTTAAAACACCAATTAGTGAGTTGTCTCCCACTCAACGCTTGTTTAACATCACGAGATTGACGTCCTTACCTCCTAACTCGGGGTAGTGGTAGCATCGAGAGATGCTCCATAACAGGGTCCAAGAGTGGACATTGTCAACTTTAGAACTTTCCCCATTACATTCTTCGCTACATCGGTTCCCTTATCCTTTAGCTCTAAGGTAAAGAAGACTCTAACCTTTGAGAATGGCTTTGAAGTACCCTTTCTCTTCACCTTATACTCAACCGCATCTCCATCTATTGCCTGAGGGATCAAATCACTTGAGAACTTTTCTTGACCTTCTCTAAGTTCACCTGCTCCTTGATTTTGACCTTTGGGAGTTTATTCCTTGTTGATACTTGAGATTTTCTATTCAAGACTTATGCAATCGCATCCTTAAAATGAGGTTCGATCTAAGATTCATGCTCCACCTTTTCTTCCTTAACCATTGTGATTCTAGATGCTCCTTTAAGAGGAATTACAGGGTAGAAATACCTCTTTTTCACTTTGGTAAGAGAGATACACTGATTAAGAATAACAATTACAGCTCCTACAGATGATAGAAATGGTATACCCAGAACTAGTGGCATATTTGAATACACATTCATCTCCAAGATATGGAAATCAACATGAACTAGACAACCTACAACTTGTACCAGCATATCAGATATGAATCCAGTTGAAGTTATAGTGGAATCATCAGTAAGCTGAAAGGACATCCTAGATAGTTTAATACCTGAGATTCCCAATTTCTCTGTAACAGCCTTTGACATGACACTCACATTAGCACATGTATCCCATAGTGAATCCTTGAATTCCACCTCATTGATAAAACAAGAAATTATAAATTCTCCAGGATCTTGCATCCTTTGAAGTCTTCTTGGTGGATTCAGTGGCTTACCTATCATCTCACTATCCTCAAAATCATATCTGGACTTTTTGGGCTCAACCGGGTATGGAACCTTAGGTTTATATGCTCGAATCGCAATCTCAATCTTTTGGGAATGAGGATCTATCGATTTCTTTGTTTTTCGAATTCTTGTACGATGTATCGATCGATTTAACTAGGATCGATCGATCTATTTTTGCAGAGTCCTTGCTTCTTCCGGATCGATTGATCTAGGTATAGGGATTGATCGATCCATTTTTACGGCTCTCCCTGTTTCTTCCCGATCGATCGATCCAGGTGTAGGGATTGATCGATCTCTGATCTCCGTCTTTTTTGCATCGTCGGATCGATCGATCCCATAGGGGATCGATCGATCTCAACCTCTGCATATATTTTGGACTCTTTTTCTTCAATACGATTGATCAAATATGCAGTCTCTTAGCCAATTTCTGATGCTTTATTACCCTTATCAATACCTTCATCAAATTCAGCAATTATAGACTTGCAATACCCCTTTGGTTTGTCTTCAACTTTCCGAGGGAGAACACTAGCTTATCTCTTTACAGCTTCTGAAGTCTGAGCTACTTGTAGGTCAAGCTTCTTCACATGATTGGATAATGACTCAATTTTCTTAAAAGTTATTGTACATGCTATCTATCTTGACATTGGTGTTCCTTTCCTATTGTTTCTGACCTTCCAAGATGTTCTTGAGCATCAATTCCATCTTGTTGTCTTGTTTAGCTTGAGCTAATTGTTGAAATGCAGGCTGCGATGGCGGTTGAAAGGCGCTGAGTTGGAGTTTTGTACAAAGTTTCTATTCTGGTTTCCTTGAAAACCACTTCCACTTGTGTTCTGACCAAAAGATTGTCGAGAATTCTACACAAATGACTACTATTGAGGTGGGTAAACTTGATCTTGGGGATTTTCCACATTGGTGCTTCTCCAAAAGAGATTACCCTTGTTGAACCCTGGATTAAAACCTTGATTGGAGACTCTCTGACCTTGGCTATTGACATAGCTCACTTCTTCTATATTTTCAGGCTCTTTGATAGCAAAGTAAGCTGCTTCAATCTTCTCTACATCTTCAGCAAAACTAACATGTTTCTACTTTTGGCTCTTGAGAAGTTGAGTATACTTTTACCTCTGCAAGTTCAGAAGATTTTGAACTAGATGATCTTCCTCTTCTATCATAGTCAGGACAGTGATTGTTATTACTAGCAGCGATATTTTCAATCAGCTTATATGCTTCATTCACATGCTTAGTCATGAAGTCACCATTGCTGGTTGTATCAAGAAAGAGCTGAAAATTTTGATCGATACCTCTGTAGAAGGTGTTGAGGAGATTCAGCTAAGAGAAGCCATGATGAGGATAATCGCAAAGGTATTCCTTGCATTTTTCCCATGCTTCAAAAAAAACTCTACAGGACCTTGCTGAAACTGATAAATCTTGCTTCTCAAGTTACTGGTCCTTGTTGTTGTGTAGAAATGGCTCAAGAACTTGGATTTGCAGTCATCCCAAATTTTAATGGAGTTGGATGGTAGATATTTTAACCACCTTAGAGCTTTATCTGCAAGTGAATAAATGAAGAGCTTTCAATGTGTGCAATTCTTAGTCTCCATTGAGTTGAACGGTGCCACAGATGTCTTCAAAGCTGTCAATGTGGTCTATTGGATGCTCAATGAGCAAACCATGGAATTGATTATGCCTGAGCAACTGGACGAGTTGGATAGAGAACTGATAGTCCTGTCTCTGAGGTTGATGAGGATGAAGGGCGTTCCTATTAGCGAGGAAAGCTTCGGGGTTGTTAACCAGAACCTTGTAATCCTAGTTGAGGATTATGGACGTGATAGGTTAAGAATTTAATCCTAAACTAGTACTGCACAGAATAGTTCAATGTAGCATAGCAAAGGGTATCGAATCCACAAAGACCAGAAAGTACACGTTCAGTTTCAGTTTCAAATCTAGCTAAAGAGAGAATAATTAAGTGGTTGTGAATCAAAACGGTAAATTGAAAACGGTTTAAACTTATAATATAAAAACGCTAGGTATTAGGAAAATCCGTAGGTATTCAAGTTTAAAGTCAAGTTAACATGAACGATTTGGATTGAAAATAGTTTTCAACATGAAAAACGAATAGAGAATAATATCCTCTCGGAGTATTAAACCCTATGCTCGAATTGCCAGAGACAAACTCTCGCCATCTTTAAAGCAATTCGATCATGCATTGCAATCAGATTCAATTGTTCATAAGCATTTAAAACAATACTCTCGCAAGTAAAAACACTTATTCATCTAAATTAGGTCAGCTTTCTAAATAAAATCTCTTTGTATTTATCAACCTATAATAATGAATTAGGTGATCAAGCTAATTCATGCATTGAGAACAAATTTAGACTAAGAACCTAACAAATTCAATCCTACAAAGTTAAACCTAACATTCAAACCTGGTTTCCCTAGGAAACCCTAAAACCTAACTATGAAACTACTCAGACAATGACATGCATAAACAATTCATAAACGGAGAAGAACAGCTTTTTAAAATAAGAATAGATATAAAGTAGGGTTCAGAAATCTTCTCCCAACTATAGAGTTTCAAAATTCTCTTCTCCCTCAGTAATTCTCTCAAAAAATAAAATAAAGCTTAGGTTCTAAAGGCCTAAAACACTTTGTATTTATAGGTTGAAAAAGTAAAATAATAAATATGGAAAACTTGGATAGGCTTGAGGACTTGATTTGAAAATTTGGAAAACTTCTTTTTCTTCTCGGGGGTTGTGCTCGATCGAGCAAGTGTTTGCTCGATCGATCGAGCACTTCTCTCTGAAACTTCTGAAAACTTCTGAAATCTCATGAAATGTATAGTTTTGCTCTGATTCGTCCCGAACACCTAGAACACATAAATTCTACCAAATATGCAATGAAAACACTCGGAATAATGCAGAATAGCAAACATAAATGCCCACTATTATGCATTAAAACCCAATATGGAAAAGAGGTTTGAAAAAGACCACACAGAAACTCAAAAAATCTCAGAAACAATAAGTACAACTTCAAATCCAAAAGACACCAATCTCAAACAACTACTTTGACTTAATTGTTTACCACCACTAAACTAACAACATATTTCTTACTCTAAATCCCAAATCAATCAAGAATCAAATCATATCAACCACCTCTTTAAATTCAATTAAGTTCATATTCATGCATTCTCACCTTTGGTATATCAATCAATTTACTCAAATACCTCTTCTATCGAAATGCCCATACCAAACAGAGCATCAACCGACTTCCGGTCTTGATCCTTTTCCCCCCTTTCTCACTTTTTTTTTTCTTTTTCTAAATATTCGCACTTTTCTGTGTTTTCTTTTCTTTCTTTCTCTTTTTTTTATTCTTTTCATGTTCGCACTTTTCTGCGTTTACATGATTCTAACTGCTTTTCATCAGCCCGACAATGACTACGGACTTCTAGGTCACACTTTCAACAATTTTTCTAAACCGGTTTTCATATTTTTATGAAGGGAGAGAGAGAAAGGACCCAGACCGTACTGAAAGAACTCGCCGGATTTACTGAAAACACTGAAGAGCAAGGTACCTAATTCTCAGAGTAAATCAACACCATAAGCAGGAATAGTTCAGATTTAAAATTCAGTCCTATCATGGCAGAGCTATCATCAATTCATCAATAACTCGAAAGACCAGAACTTTCAGAAACAAATCAATCAGTAATGGGCTTCCAATCCTAATCTCAAGAATTCAACTAAATCAGTAGTCTAGAGAAAGTGCAAACAATACCCTCACTTGGCTGTTATTATCATCGATTTTGATCATGGTTCTTTCGACTCAATAAACTCATCTAGATTTAAAAACAAAAATTTGGAAAAATTTCACCAAAAACACAAAACATCAAAACGTAGTTAGTATCATTACACCTTCCCCCATACTTACTTCACACCGTCCGATGTGAAAATAAATCCAAGAAAATGTATAGAAGTAACCAGGATCAATAGTAAAATCGGTAATGGATGAAAATTAGATAATACTATATAAGAGTTCAAGGGAAAAAGGTTTACTAAAAGTGAAGTGCTCCCAAATATGTTTTGAACTCCTATGCCTCATTTTCCATACCTACAAAAAGAACAGACACTCAAGAGAAGTGTACGTAATGGTTGAACAACGATTGGGCAATGATAGTTTGTAAAAACTAACAAGAATCAGCTGTAAGAGAAACCATAATTAAGGCACTATGATCGAGCAATACTAATAAAAAATCAGCAAGAATCATATAATGGAGGCATCATTCGGAACAGTTAACATCAATAAATCTGGTATCTCACAATCAATTGGTAAGTAAAGAGAAATGATCAAGCAGTACTAATTATAATTAGCAAGAATAGAAAATTACTTAATAAGAAAAACCAATCAATCATGAATCTAAAATCAACTCAAGTCAAAACACAAGAACAATGATAATAGAAGAGATAACCGATAATGTCATGAAGAAACTTTCACTAGTAATCACCTGAAATACTTAAAACTCAAAACTAAACATAAGTAGATTAGGACTGACTCAAAAT
>OVBE01004234.1:0-24515 GCA_900406425.1 Iberis pinnata | reverse complement strand
TTTTACCCACAAAGTCTAAGACCTAATACCTAAAATTAAGTCTTGATTCAACATAATTGAAGTCGTAAGTGGGAGACCCCTCGTCACTTACATCCCTCATTTCATCTCCAATGGAAATTGTATGACCAAGTTTTTGCTTCTTACTTGTCTGTCCACTGTAATCAAACATGTTATCACCTTGTCCACCACCTGATACGTCCACTGCATCATTCGCATGTGTGTACACATTCTCCAGGTGACTCACTTGTTTTAAGAATTCTTGGTCTTCATATGCACTGTCACCCTTTTGTCCTTCATCATATATTTTTTCCACCACTTTCTTCATGGACAAGTATAACTTCAGTCCACTCTCGTCATGTCTTTCCCTTTGAAACATGTCTAGGCTCTCATCAGTTTCCACAATAATGGGTGGCATTTTGGCCTGTGTGAAGACTGTTTCACAGCTGCCAACCCAGAAACTTAAGCTTAGTATTTCCTCCATTCCGAATGCACTTGCCACCTTCGTCTTGAACGTTTCGAAGTTATCCATCTCACATAAAGAGGCGCATTTGCCATATACGTTTCTCGACACACGGAATCGCCAACTGCCATCTTCCAAGCATTCCCATTCCCCCACAATGACCAACACTGGTTCTTCCATTTCACCTGTAAACCTGGAAAAAAAATTCATATTTGATCTCGTCCATTAATGAAGACAATAGCATTTTCCAACCATAATAACATGTCTACTACCCCACAAACATCGTATTTATTCTTGTTCAACGAAATCAGACAAAAAAAATTATATTAATGGTGAGTAAATGCTTTCACCTTCGACTATTTCTTCTCTTTAAAAGCTTCAAAACAAAGAGAATGAGTACGAAGATTTATCTCCCAATATCTAAATACCAATTGTATTTAGTTTTACATCGGATTAACCTTTTACCTAGTGGTTAAAGCAATTAATGTCAATTAATGCCATTAATGCCATTAATTACACCTGAAAAAAGCTGTCACGTCACCTCTCCATACGGCTCCTTCTTTTCGCGCCAATCCTGCGCCAACTGTTCAATGGCACGCTGGTAAATATCGAGAGGGCAGGATCGTAATCCACCTTTTACCAGAATACCACATCTTTATGGCACGTGCGGTTACTCTCCAATAATGTGGCATTTCGCGCCACTTTCCATGCTTTTATAGTATTTCCAAAAAATTTCTCTATATGTTGTAGGCTTTTACTTTTAAAAAATGTTGTTGAAAATTTAACTTTTTAAAAATTAGACTGTAGCTTTGAAAAAAATAAAAAGGCATGAATTTCTGGCTTTGAAAAATAAAATTCAATGAGTAAAATATATATATATATATATATATATGGCTGTTAGAAAACATAGGAGTATATTTAGGGGCTTTAAGTGGCAAAATGTAGAATGTAAATTTTTTAAGAAAAGTTACAACCAAGTCACTGCCAAATGCCAATCACCCGGAAGAACGTTGAGCCAATTGGTTTATTCTTGATCAAACCAATCAAGATGTAAACAAATTTATAATTCAATCCCGGTTTAACTATTTATGTGATTTGGTTCGTCTGTTTCCCTTTATTTAAAAGCAAGATTTGCGTGTGTCTCTCGCCATTTGCTTTACTCGGAGGTTCTTATCAACTTCCTCTCGCCATTTTCTTTGCTCCGAGGTTCTGATCAACTTACTCCTCCACCTTCCCGCTTCTTTGTAAGTTCGCTAACTTGACATTTTCGTAAATGTCTCCGTTGAAATCCTCAAAAAGGGATTTCGTGTACTTGCTTTACATTGCTTTCCAGAATGTATATGTCTCTCGATTTTGTGTACTGGAGAGAAGAAAATGATGATATTCTCTTTTTTGTTGGCGAAATTCAGTTGGATTGAGTTAGGATGTTTAGGTGTGTTCTTAAATCCGTCTCACAGAATTTTTCGTGGCCTTTTAGTTTACTTATGCCTCTGTTTGTCGCTTTCTTACTCAGTTTCTTCGTCTAGGGCTTTCGAAAAAAAGATGAAGTGATATTTTAGTTGGTTTTCTGGATTTTTTTTTGTTAGTTTCAGGTTTTGGGGTTTAAAAATTAGGGTTTACACACAACAGATAGATTTCTGTAACCATATCTATCCCTTTGCTGTAATGATCATAACGAAGATTTTGCAAAAACTATCTCATGATCTCTTATAGTTTTGATTTCTCATCGTCCAGTGTTTTGAGTTTACTTGTTTTCAATAAGTTCCTTTTAGCTTAATGTGGAAAATATTGGATATTTTCTGTTGTAGGTTGCAATGTATTCCAGAAGAGAGATTGAAGACATGGAATACAGGTACTACAATGAAATGAAAGATGGCACAAGGAAGATTAAAATTTCAGAGTCTTTGTTCAGATGTCCCTTCTGCTACAGAGATCGCAAGCGTGATTACCAGCTTGAGGACTTGCTTCGTCATGCTTCTGATATTGCTTTTAGTTCCCGTACCAAGGATGGACGAGAAAGAGCCAGACATCTCGCACTTGAGAAATATACGAAGAAGTATCTCCGTCCTCGGGAAAGACTAAATCCTGCTAGAGAAGAGTTATTTGAGAATGGGAAATCTAGTGGAAGTATTGAAGAGGGAGAAGTGCTAGGTGCTGAAGAAACCAGTTCACTTATTGCTAAAGCTGAACCAAAGTCTGTTTTAGGAGATGATAGTGGACGGAGGGACAAAGAAAAACCAAAAATTTCTCCTAAACCCTACTCCTCCTTAGACTACGAAATAAACCCTGCCAAAAGAGCTTGCATTGCTGCTAATCAGGAACCAATGTTTGTATTTCCGTGGAAAGTGATCTTGGCGAATGTCAAAAGAACTTTTAAAGATGGGAAGTATGTGGGCGAGAGTGGAAGCAAGATGAAAGAAGAATTTACCAGCAAAGGGTTTGATCCCCACAAAGTCCAGCCACTGTGGAACCGACTTGGTCACACTGGATTTGCTATTGTTGACTTTGGTAAAGACTGGGAAGGATTCAGAAACGCCACCATGTTTGGGAACCATTTTGAAGTTAACCAGTGTGGGAAGAGAGCCTATGATGCCGCACGCGATCGAGGAGATAACCTTTACGGATGGATAGCAAAAGAGGAAGACTACTGTCAGAGAACTGTTATTGGTAATTACCTTAGGAATCAAGGGGACTTAAAGAGTGTTTCTGGTAAAGAGGCCGAAGATCAAAGAAAGACATTGACGCTTGTCTCAACCTTGGAAAACACACTGGAGACCAAAAACACTAGTCTTCAACAAATGGAGAGCAAATACAAAGAAACCAGTAGGACGCTCGATAAAATAATGAGAGAGAAGGATGAAATGATCAACGCACATAATGAAAGTATACTCTCTTCTCATACAATGAAAATGATTTCTTAGCTGTTTTAGGTGTTTGGTATAATACTCAATAACTTATTTGTTTACTCTTGAATGATTAGAAATGAGTAGTATGCAGCAAAAGGCACGTGATTATTTGGCGAGTGTTTACGAAAAACATGAAAAGGATGCTCAGCATCTTGAAGCTCAAAGGAAGGATTATGAAGAGCGGGAGAAGTATCTAGATAAGTGTCAAGCACTTAATAAGACTGAGCGAAGAAAGCTTCAATGGCAAAAACAGAAGGTAATGCCACTTTATTCTTACACATTTGTGATTGTAGAAATGATATTTGATCTGGTTTAATTTATTTTGTTAGAACTTAATGGCTACTCAAGAGCAAAACAAAGCTGATGAAGACATGATGAGATTGGCAGAACAGCAACAGGTAGACTTTTGCTCACTCTATGAAAAATTGTTCACTTGGAAGACTAATATTGCAGTCTCGTTGATTATTTACAGAAAGAAAAAGATGAATTACGGAAGAAAGTGCGTGAGCTGGAGGAAAAACTCGATGCTGAGCAGGCGTTGGAGCTGGAGATAGAGCGCATGAAGGGTGACTTGCAGGTCATGGAACATATGCAAGAAGGGGAAGATCCAGATATGAAGAAACAGATAGAAACAACTAAGAAAGAACTGGAGGAGAAAGAAGAAGAGCGGGAATATCAACAGTCGGTCCAGCAAGCTCTTATTGTAAAAAATAGTTACACAAACGACGAGCTTCAGGATGCGCGAAAGGCATTGATCAAAGTAAGCAATTATCTGCGACCCCCTCTCTTTGCACTTGTTCCTATTATTTGGATATTTCGTTGATATAGTGAGAAACTGTACTATTGCAGTATGTTTTTTACCCATAAACTATTGATGAGACACTTAGATGAAAGCGGAAATGATGTATCATCTTATGATCTTGATACTTGCTACTAACCATGGTGAAGCTCTATGCAGTCATTTCAGGAATTGAAAGTACGTGCTCAGGTTTCTGTGAAGAGGATGGGAGAATTAGATGAGAAACCATTCCTAAAACTTGCTAAAGAGAGATATCCAAAAGAAGAAGCTGAAGAAAAAGGCGTAGAGCTTTGTTCCTTGTGGGACGACCACTTGAGAGACTCAGCTTGGCATCCGATTAAGGTCATCGTAATAAACGGAACCCCCAAGGTAACAGCAATACGTAGACCTCTTTAAACTATGCTCATAAAGAGCGAGAGAGAGAGAAGCCATAACAAATATTTGCAGGAGATACTAAATGAAGAAGATGAGAAGCTCCAAGAACTGAAGTTAGAGTTGGGAGAAGAAGTGTTCAACGCTGTGACACAAGCGCTTATGGAGAGGAACGAGTATAATGGAAGTGGAAGGTACATAGTGCCCGAGCTTTGGAATTTCAAAGAAGGAAGAAAAGCGACTCTCAAAGAAGGAGTCGTTATTCTACTAAACTTGTGGAAACTGGTTAAACCGAAGCCGAAGCCGAAGCAGAAGCGTAGATAAAAGAAGTTAATTAAAGGTTCTCGTTTGTTAAACTTAGCCGTCTTAAGTACAGTTTGGCTAGTGATTAGAGTCATTAGACCCTCTTTTATGATTATCTTGGTGAGCGATAATATGAGATTTATGTACTTGGTTTATGACTTTATATCTATTTGGTTTGAGTTCGGTTATTTAAATGCAAAAGAAATGTGCATGTATAAGCTGTACAAGATCCTTATACAAGGCGTTTTGGTTTATATTAAGATAAAACTTTACATATACATAATTACAAAGTATAAGTCACTAATTATATAACAGAAAACTATAAAATTTGAGAAGTGAAATGCTTCGTGCAAAGCAAAGTTTCTACCTTTATGGTTACTCTGTTCTCAAACTCCATTAGAGAAGCTTTGGCTCTGTCTCTGTCTCTTTCCTTTCCTGGCTTTACCAGTTTGGCTTCCAGGAAATAAAACTTTGAAGATACTTGTATCAATGTATGGGAAAGGATTGAATTTACATCCTCATTTACGCCAATGCGGATCCATAATTTCTTGAACTCAGTTCTTAAGACCTGTAATCATATTACCACAATCTCATCTGACCTTATAAGCATAGGTTCTCATATAATCTTCAATCGTTGTCAAGATTGGTGTATCTCTTGGCCTTAAGTCTAGCATATTGTACTACAGAGATCGAAGCTTCAGTCGGCTTAATCCCTTTGTCCAACATCTCTTGCACTAGTGTGTCTGCGTTATGTACAAATCCATTCCTATAACAACCAGCTATTAGTGCTGTGTAAGACACAAGATCAGGCTTTAGCCTTCTTTCAGTCATCAGATCAAAGATCAGCTTCGCCTCTTTTACTAATCCAATCTTACAACAACCAGCTATAAGTACTGTGTAAGATGCAACATCAGGCTCCACTCCACTTTTAATCATTTGATTAAAGATTCTTTTCGCCTCACTAAGATCCCGAATCTTGCACTGCTGATCTATCAAAACAGTGTAGTAGAAGACATCCGGTTTAACATCACAAGCTTTCATGTCTCTCTTCATATCCAATTCTGGATTGTAATTGAGCAACACAGTGTATGTTACCACATCAGGTTTGATTTCACTCCTCTTCATGTCTTTAAAAACAGCATAGGCTTTCTTCATGTTGTTTAGCCGGCAATAGTTGTTAATCATGGTTGTGTAGTAGATAACGTCTGGTTCAACATCGAGCGCTTTCATTTCCCTCTTCATAATCATATCCAACTCCGGATTGTTATTAACTAAAACTGTGTATGTTACCACATCAGGTTTGATTCCTATCATCTTCATTTCTTTAAATAGAGCATAGGCTTGCTTCATTTTATTCAACCGGCAGTACGTGTTAATCATGATTGTGTAAGTGAACAAATCAAGGGTTATCTCTCTATCATCTAAGACTTTAAGAAACTGCTCGGCTTTACTTACATTATTAACTCGACACCAAGCACCGATTAGCTTTCCATACATGTTTTTCCCAGGTTCAACTCCAAGCTTCCACATTCTTTTCAATAACTCTTGAGCTTTGTCGATATAATCATTCTTGGCACAAAGACTAGTGAATAGAGTGAAATACACATTCTTATGCAGAGGGAATTCCAGTCTAATAAATCGTTCGAAGGCTTGATCTAAATGACCAGCTTCACAATAACCTTTGACCAAACTTGCTTCATGTTCTTCAGATTTATGTTCTAAACTCTCATACAAAGCTTCAGCTACATCTACTTTACCTGCAACAATCAAGCCTTCGATTACCATGTTGTGTGTAACGGAAGTGGGCTTTACACCTCGAGCTTCCATTAGTTTTAGTGTTTCGAATGTCTCGTCCACAAGACCATTTTTAGCTAATCCACCAGCAAGTACATTGTATGTAACAATATCAGGTAGTTTACCTGTTTCTTCCATTTCAATCATCAAATCAAATGCATCAGAAACTCTACCTTGTAGACAGCAACAACCTATCAAAGTTGTGTAATTGATGACATCAGGAAGGATTCCTATATCTCTCATTTCTCGGAACAATTTTATAGCTTCTTCTGCTTCGCCAAGCTTACCCAAAGCATCAAATGCAACATTGTAGCAAACCTTATCAAGAGATATGTTCATGTCTCTAAACTCTTTGAACAGATCATAAGCTTCTGAGTACTTTCCCATCTGACAACAACATCGAAGAATTGAGCTTACAATTACACAGTTTATTCTTCTTTTCTTCTGCACCATTTGATCAAAAAAATCTAAAGCTTTAGGTATATTCATGCTCTTCCGATGTCCTTCAATTACCGCAGAGTAAACATACACATCCGGATCAATCCCACATTCCTCCATGTCAATAACAGCTCTTTCAGCTTCTTCTATTTTCATCTCATTACACAAACCCCGAATCACTTTGCGATATGCGATTGCAAGATCACCTTTATTCACCAAAATATTTGCATCCCTTAGTGGTCTGAGTAGAAGATAAGCTATACCTGCCATCTGATTTAAACAGAGACCTTCAATGAAATTCATATAAAACACTCGAAAACTCCTCATCTCCGAGCTTAACAATTTGTTAAGAAACTTCTCTACTCCTTGTAAATCCTTGTTTCTATGCAATGCTTGAACCACAACTACATAAGTATATGCATCCACATCCAAACCCATCCGCTCAATTTCCCAGAAAATCGCGATAGCTTCGTCAAACATTCTAAGGTTAGCATATGCTTTAACCAAGGCACTAGAGACTCTGCTCAGTACCAAAAAAGACAGCTTTACATCTTTTTCAGCTTCTCCAATGGTTTTTAACAAATCCAAGAGACTAAAACCGCGTCCTTTGTCTCCTTTTTTAATGAGTTCCACAAACAAAGGATTCAATTTCTTATCTAAACGCCAACTACAAACGATTCTAATCACAGTTGCATAAGCTTGGACACTAGGCAAAGCCCCATTTACTTCAATTCGTTTCAGAAACGATAAAGCCAGATAAGGGTCATCTCCCATTGTAGCTAATACTCTTAAAACCCCAATTTCGTTCAATTCTAATGCGTTACAATCAAAGTTACCTTCTTTCACTTTCTCAGAGTTTGAGACTGTAGGATTTGTCCAGGCAAGTGCAGGAACCACATATAAACGCGAAGAGGGGAGTCTTAGAATCAATCCTCTCGCGTGTGAGAGTAATGATATCGGAAAAACCCGCATGAAATATTCTCCGATCCTGTCTCCGGTTCTGACCGACGGCGAGTAGCTTCGGAGATTTTTCTCATCATTCGGAGGGTTTTACAGAAGGGGACACACATCAATCGAACCGAATTGAACCAATTCCAAAATAAGAATTGTTTTTTTTGGACGGTTAGATTGAGTCCCATAAAAATAAGCAAAATGTGTGGCTGCGATTCTTCTTCGTGCCATCTCGAATCAAACGACAACGTTTTGTCTCTTCTGATTAGTGCAAAATGTGGGGCTGTGATTCTTTTGTATGCCACGTCGAATCAAATGACAGCCTTTTTGTCTTTGCCACGTGTCATCTCTTATCTATCAAGTACCAACCGCTAAGAACGACGACTGATCAACAAGCTTTAAACGATGCTCTCAACGGCGACGGTGGTTTCTCGGCCGCTCAAATTGGACTTTAAAATGAAAAGGTCACTCCTTGTGAAGGCAGAGAAGTTCCCAACGTTTCTGCCGAGCGACGTTGAGAGAATCAAAGACTCGTTTGCTCGAAAACTCGCCGTCAGAATCGAGAGGCTTCCCGTACAAGTAATTTGATATCTTTTGGTAGGAATAGGAAGTATGATTCAGAGAACCTGCAGATACTTTTCTCATTGTTATGTAATGTGTGATGTATAGGTAAGTTTCTTGGAAGATAAAATTATGAGCAGTTGCGTGAGACCACCACTGATAAAGAACGAGACAAGTCCTGTGGTGCTTCTTCACGGATTTGATAGGTACTAAATCAGAAAAATGTTGCGGGTTTTCTTTGAGTCAGAGTATCTCTTGAGTTTAAAAAAACTTGTGTAAACAGTTCTTGTTTAGAGTGGAGATACACTTATCCATTACTTGAAGAAGCTGGTTTAGAAACTTGGGCATTTGATATCCTTGGTTGGGGTTTTTCTGATTTAAACACTCAGTTTTGTTCAGGGAAGCTTCCACCGTGTGATGTAGTATCCAAAAGAGAGCATTTTTACAAGGTTTGTTATCAATTTTACTTACTGCTATAGTTTGAGAGAGTTTGAGTTTGGCTCTTTTGTATGATCTATAGTTTTGGAAGTCTCATATTAAAAGACCAGTGGTTTTGGTTGGGCCGAGTCTCGGTGCTGCTGTTGCAATTGACATTGCAGTTAACCATCCAGAAGCGGTACTTATAGCAACATTAAGCAGCTTTCATTATTTCTAACATGTTTGAACATGAATAAAAATATGAATATACAGGTTGAGTCCTTGGTTTTAATGGATGCAAGCGTTTACACAGAAGGTACAGGAAACTTGGCAACTTTACCCAAAGCAATAGCTTATGCTGGTGTAAGTTTTCATCAAATGATCCATTGTGTAAAATGTATATGAAACTCTGCTACAATCTTTCAAACTATGCTGTTTTTTGGGTTTTGTGAATATGAGATTAGGTTTATATACTGAAGAGTGTTCCAGTGAGGTTATACGCAAACTTCCTCGCTTTCAATGAGATCTCATTGGAAACTAGCTGGGACTACACAAAGGTAAAGAAGCTTTGTATTACAAGTTTGAAACTAGCTCTTAATTCTGATTTTCCTTCAAGCTCGATCTAGATTGGTCGCTTGCATTGTCTATATCCTTGGTGGGAAGATGCAACTGTTAGTTTTATGACAAGCGGAGGATACAACGTAACTTCTCTTATCAAAAAGGTAGCTTTTTAAAACCATTTCCAGCTCGTTTACATTTCGGAATATGATCAAATCAAGAAAAGAAACTTAGCATTCTGTTGCAGGTTTCACAAAAGACACTAATACTATGGGGAGAGGATGACCAAATCATTAGCAACAAGCTTGCTTGGGTTAGCTTTTACAATCTCTTTTTAGTATCTTCAAATGGTCTCTCTAAGCCTAAGTAATTTCTTCTTTGAATACAGAGACTACATGGAGAATTATCGAACGCACGCGTGGAACAAATATCAAACTGTGGACATCTTCCTCATGTCGAAAAACCAGCTGCAGCTGCTAAGCTGATCATAGAGTTTGTTAAAGAGACAAGCAGATGTAAAGAAGTTGAAAGTATATCTTAGAGAGCCTTAAGCCATTATCAAAGGTGTGTTTCTTACCAAAATTGTCTCTTAAAATTATAGTTTATACTTTGTTGGTTGGTTTTTTCTAATATATAAAATAAATTTCCCCACACCAAACATGTCATATGATTGATCAAAAAGAAATTATATATGTGATTAATTGGAGCAACGAGTTGGTAAAGTAGTTTGTTGACAAGTCTTAATCATAACACTTACCAGTCATTTGTTTCTATTATCATCTCTCAGATTTATGTTCTGTTTATTTTTGTATATCTTTACTCAATATTCCAATTAGAGCAACCTTTACATATATATGAAAGAACAGAAAAAAAAAGGGAATCGAATACGAACACAAGTGGGTGTCATTGTCTCTAGTCTCTACACGTGGCTAAATCCCAACCTTAGATCACAACCCCAAAGGAACGATAGTGATGAGAAACAGAGTGTGAAAACAGAGGAGGTGACTAAACTTGAAGCACCATTGCCTGGATTAATCCCTCCGGTTGGACCAAACACAGGAGGACCTCCCGTGAACGGTGGTGTTCCCGGGAATGTATTAGTTCCATTCGTCGGAGTAGATCCGTTTGTCGGAGTATTTCCAGTTCCAGTTGGTGATGGAGGAGACCCTGCAGAGCTGTTACAAAACACTAAAGTCACTTTTTATGTAAATGAGAAAGCTTTTAGGTTAATGGAAGTAACCGTTACCTAGGGCTTGAAGGATATATACAACCACTAGCCAAATCTGCATCAAATAACATTATCAAGATTACAACTTTTTCTCATATAGACTATTTGTTATAGGTAAAATTGTGTTTTACTTGAAGGTGGGTTTTGATTGGTAGTGGCAGTTCCAGAGAAATTGCAGCTTCCAGAGATTTGAGCTGCTTTCTGGAAGTAACTATTAACAGCCCAATCACAGTGGTTTTTGATGGTGTTTGGTAGATAACAAGGACCCTTGTCATGTATTGGATTACAATCTGCTAAAGTACCACATGCATAGTCTATTGCTGTTTGAAGCTCTTTATCTCCTATCCCATCTTTACACAGACAGTAAATTGCACCTAGAGACAGATCAAGAAATGAAGATTGTAAAGATCATTCCTTTAGATATAGATCAGTGAAGAGAATAAGAGATGTACTTGAAGATGTGGTCAGGGAAAGGAGAAGCAAAAGACCAAGAAGCAATCTCATGATGATTATTAGTCCCAAAGATCACTCTTTAGGAGAAGCACAAAATAGAGTTTGACTTTTAGACGAAAGAACCAGCCACAAACCAAAACCAAGATGATGGCTTTAGAGAGAGAGAGAGAGAGAGAGAGAGAGAGAGATGACAAAGAGAAGACAATTAAGAGTTTTGGAAAATCAAAAGGTGGCTTAATAAATACTTTTAAAACATTTTAAGTCCAACTTTTGGTTCCAAAGTTCTAACTATGATCTTTATTGTAGTCACCAAACTGAAATAAAATAAACATTAGTTTGAGAATTTTATATTAGTTTTTTCTTTTTGTGACGCTATTTAGAATAAAGAAAAAAGAGTTGGAAATTGACATATTGACAAATTAGCATAACGTATAGGAGATATGCGGGGCCCTGTCTGCATGATGTTGTATAACGCATTTCTAATTTTCTACTATAACATTGTCAATTGTATACTTATAGCCTTGTATTGGTATTTATAGTGTTGCGTTCTCACTTCAAGACTCATCTCTCAATTGATTGTTTGTTTTCGCAAGAACAGAATTAGAAATACAAGAACACACAAAATTGTTTATTTATGGTTCACTCTCGATTTGAGAAACTACATCTTTGGGGCAATTTATTAAAAAATATTTAACAGATTGTTACAATGAAACTCACAACAAGAACTTGAACCAGGAAAAAAAGAAAAAATTAGCTTAACTCATATCGCGAAGAAGATGATAACTAAATATAGAAGCTCCATGTGTCAAATGATCTAACAACCTTTAACAACAAACCCTCTAATTCATTATGATTTTTCAACATCTCTTATTTGACTAAATGAACCTAAATAAATCCTTAACCAAAATCCGGTTCAGCTTGATACAGATCTGATTTACAAAATAACATAGCAATACCTATTACTAGCAACACTCCACCTTGAATCTGATTCCATGAGAAACATTAAACATACTAGTGAAATACCATAGCTTGAATCTAACCTTCGGCTAAAAGGGACAAAGCCCTCTAACTTTTGACTTTAAGAAAATCAAGAGTTGCACTAAACTTACTAATTGGAATAGGCTTAGTGAGCATATATGCTAAATTTTTCTCTGTGTGGATTTTCCGAACATCTAATAGACCTTCTTCAATTACTTCCCTGATGAAATGGAACTTTACTCTGACATGTTTGACCATCTCATGAAAATGTTATTCTTTGCAAGACTTATTGCTAGTTGAGAATCACACCAAACTGTTACTCTTAAAAACTTGAAACCCATATTCTCCAATAATCCTTTAATCCATAGAGCGTCCTTCAGTGCTTTTGACAAGGCAATATACTCTTCCTATGTAGTTGATGGTGCCACAACCTGTTGAAGCCCTAATTTCCAATTCATAGTGTTTCCTCCCACTATAAATACATATCCATGTATGGACCTGATCTTGTCAATGTTTAAGGCAAAATTAGAGTCACAATACCACTAAACCTGCATATCTTTACACTTTGTAAACTCCAAATTGCAATTTACAAATCCCTTTATGCATCTCAAGACCCATTTAATAGCCTCCCAATGTATACTCCATGGTTTACTTATGAATCTACTAATTAGACCAATTTCATAAGCAAGATCAGACTTGGTGCTTACCATTGCATACATCATGCTGCCTACAACACTTAGATAAGATGTTTCTTCTGTATCTAGACACTCGTCTTCATTCTTCACCATAGACAACTTGAAATGTGCTCTAATTGGAGTTGAGAAAGTTTTTTATGTTTCCATATTGAACCTGTTGAGAACCTTCTTTAAGTATTATCCTTGTGATAGCTTTAACACACCAAATTCTCCATTTCTTTTGATTTCCAAAATAATATCTTACTAGCTGCTTGCATATCTTTCATGTTAATTTCTTGGCTCAATTTTTTAATGTCCATTACTTCTGATATATCCTTTGATGCAATCAGCATATCATCGACATACAGAAGTAAGTAGACATAATTTTCATTGTTGATCTCTATGACATATACACTAGAATCTCTGTCACTTCTAATGAACCTCTGCTCTAACATGAACATGTGATTCTATTGGCGAGTTGATTGCTTCAATCCATAGAGTGATTTCTGTAATAAGCAAACCATATGCTCTTTTCCCTTTTGCACAATGCCCTCCGGTTGTTCCATATACAATGCTTGATCTAAATCACCATGTAAAATTGTTGTTTTCACATCCATTTTCTCCAGTACCATATCTTGATTTGATACTATTGATAACAAAATCCTTATGGAAACATGCTTGACCATTGGTGCAAAAACTTCTTGGTAGTCAATACCTACTCTTTGTGTAATTCCTCTTCTACCAACCTGGATTTGAACCTCTTTGGTTCAGTCTCTGTAATACCAGCATTCAACTTGTAAAACCATACGCAACCAATGATCTTTACATCTTCTGGTTTCTTCACTAACTTACATGTATTGTTCTTTGCAAGTGACTTCATTTCAACTTTCATTGCACTGTTCTAGCTTGGCCAATTTTTGTCTTTCTTAGGTTCATAATTACAACTTGGTTCTGTTGTGTCATCCATACTTTTTGATGTTAAGAGAAAAAAGACCACTACATCTTATGTCTGTGTAATCTTCAAATCTTGTAGGTGGCTTTATAAATCTCCTTTGTTTGTCCCTATCCAATTGATAGTTCTTCAAATTTGGCTCCACTTGTGGCTCAGGTTGATCATTTTGATCTTCTTGTTATGTATCTTGTTATGACATAACTCCACCTTGATTTATATTTTTAATTGGCTATGTATCTTCTTTTCTTTTCCCATCTCATAAACCACCTTGATTTCTTCTGGTAGATGATCTTCTGATGCATCCTTTTCTTTTGGTATAACTACATCTTTGTAAACCAACTTCTCATGAAAAAATACATTGTGGCTTATGACTACATTTTTCTCTTATAATAACCACACTTCATATCCTTTTAGACCAGGTGGATAACCTATAAACACTCCCTTTAATGTTCTTGGTTTGAGTTTGTCTTGATCTTGATGAACATATGCAACTGATCCAAATCTTTTGAGATGAGAGAATCTTCGCTTTTTGTTTAACCAGAGTTCATCTGGCACATTGTGATCCACAACAAATGCAGGAGACCTATTGATCAAGTAGGCCATTGTGGTTGATGTTTATGTCCAAAATTCTTCACCTAGACTAGTGCCATCTAAGAGACATATTACCTTATCCATCACAGTGTTGTTCATCCTCTCGGCTACTCCATTTTGCTGAGGGGTGTATGTGCAAGTTATGTGGCGTTAAATTCCTTGTTGTTTTCAATAAGTGTCAAACCTGAGAATAAAAAAACTCAAGACCATTATCAGTTCTTAATAATTTAACCTTCTTATCTACTTTTTTTTCAACCATAGTTTTCCATTCACATAATTTATCAAATGTCTCATTTTTTTTTAAGAAACATTAGTCGTACCTTTCTGGTTTTATCATCAATTATGCACAAGAAACATTGATTTTTGATAAAGATGGGATAACTGAAGGAGCTCCCCATAAATCACCATGCACATATCCTAATATGTCTTTTGTATTATGTGATGCTACATTAAAGCTTAATTTCTTCGATTTACCCATTATACAATGTTGACATAAATCTAAACCTTTAACATCAACCTTTTTAATCATACATTTACCTGACGATACTATTTTTGTCATTGTTCTTTCTGCATTGCAATTTTCAGCTAATACAATTTCTCCATCCAGTATGTAAAATCCTTTTTGTTTTGTTCCCATCATAGCTAATCTCTTGCTCTTATATAACTTTATCTTCTCATCTCCACTTTCATGCTTGTAACCTAAGTTGTTCAAAACACCATTAAAGAATAGATTTCTTCTGAAATTAGGCACATACATGACATTGTGTAATACTCTGATGCTACCTCATTTTGTATTCAAATAGATTGAACTGCATTCCTTTAATTGTACAAAATTATCATCACCAAGCACGATGTTGTAGCTCATTTTGAATTGAAGTATGCAAACCAATCTCTTCTTGAAGTATCCGATATAGTGCTTTGTCCCGGATTTCCTCGACATCGTCGAGAGAATCGAGGAGCATGGCATCGTTAACGGCTTCACTTTCTGGCAACTTGTTTTGGTGTAAGCTGAATACTGCTGCTTTGGATGGTGCTAAGGCTTCACTTCCGTGGGCCAAGGAGAATGGTGTATGATTGGTAGACTACCAAGGTGTAGTTCGATAGGACCATAAGACGCCGTCCAGCTCGTCAACCCAAAGTCTTTTTTTAGAATCGAGTCGATTCTGCAGTCCGTCGACTATAGATTTGATAATGGCCTCGGCCTACCCATTTTCCTGCGGGTACCTCGGTGTGGAATGGTTCAACCGGATGTTCCACCTGTAACATGGGCAATAAGTAGTTGGTTAGTGTAAAGCAATGTATTTTCCGGGGGGTGTGGCTGGTTTGCCGTCCACCTGTCGCATAAAGCCTTTACTATTTTTGCACAAAAATTGGTGTCGTTATCCGTCATGATTTCGTACGGGATGCCGTGCCGGCATATTATGTTTTTCTATATGAAGTCTTGTACCTGCAACACTCATATATAACATAGGTTGTTAATGACCGTGTGCATAGGGATCATTGTGCCGAACTAAGAGTATGTGGTGTTTGGACACGAAACCTGTTTTGCTTTGACCGCTGTGTACGATTCTGCTTCAACCCATTTGGTAAAGTAATCAATTATTACTAGAAGAAATTTGTGCTTGTTCGTTGCGACTGGAAAAGGTCATACTACGTCCATACCCCATTTCATGAATGGATAGGGGTTTGCTGAAGCGTTTAGTAGTTCGGTGGGTGTATGGTTAGTTGGTCCATGTCGCTGGCATATTTCACATTGCTTGGCAAACTCCTGGCTATCATGTAGCATCGTCGGCCAGTAGTGTCTGTGCTTCTTTATGCGTCAAGCCAGGTAGCGCCAGCTAGAATGACTTTCACCGGCCCTTCGTGGAGTTCGGCAAGGACCTTCTACACGCCGTCTCCATTGATGCACCGTAGTAGGATTCCGGATCCGGATCATCTGTAGAGTTCTTTGTCAACAACGGTGTATCTTGATGCTTTGACTCGAAGTCGCCGTGCTGCCCATTTTTCTTCGGGCACTGTTCCTGTAAGGATGTAATCTTTTATCTCGGTTTGCCAGTCGGGCTAGCTTTGCTGGTCTTGCTCTCGTTCAAAGGAAACTAGCTCATGGATGGCATTAGCCATCATGGTGGTGATACTTGGTGAAGTTATGTACTCCATCGGGATGGTTCGCTTCGATTTAAGTTCGTTGGTGGAAGCCATGTTGGCCAGCGTGTCGGTGAACTGGTTTTTGGTCCTAGGAATATTGGTGAGCTTGAAGCTTTCGAATTTTCTTGCCATCTCTTGAACCATTTGGTGGTATTGCAGCATCATGTCATTCTTTGTGGCATATTCTCCGTTGAATTGGCTGGTGACGAGCTGGGAGTCGCATAAGGAATGTATGCGCGAAGCGCCGAGGTTCTTTGCAAGTCGTAGCCCTGCCAACAATGCTTCGTACTCTGCCTCGTTGTTGGATGCTTCAAATTTTAACCTGAAAGCTTGTTCAAGTACTTCTTCAGTTGGTGATTCGAGCCTGACACCTGCACCTAACCCTTGCTTCCTTCATGATCCGTTAACGTAAAGGTTCCATATGTCTGGTGATGGTGTGATATGTGTTTCGGGTGGTATTTCGGCAATGAAATCTGCAAGAACCTGGGACTTCGAACATGTTCGATTTCGATACTCCACGTCGTATTCGCTAAGCTCGACTGCCCATTTGGTCAATCTTCTGGATTGGTTCAGGCTATGGAGGATAGTGCGTAATGGCTAGTTACTGAGCACATCGGTGGTATGTGACTGGAAGTAAGGTCGTAATTTCCAAGCTGCGAACACTACTGCTAGTCCTATCTTTTTGATGGATGGGTATCTCGTCTCGGCGTTGTTGAGCGACTCGCTGACGTAGAAGATCAGTTTCTGCTCTCCTTGGTTTTCCTTTACGAGGATGCTACTGACTGCTGCCTCAGAGACTGCGATGTATAGGTAGAGGATCTCGCTGTCCTCTGGTTTGGCGAGTACAGGTGGTGTAATTAAGTATGCTTTGAGCTCATCGAATGCGATTTGGCACTTTTTATCCCACTCAAAACACTTATTTCCTTTAAGGATTTGGTAAAATGGTAAGCTCTTATCGATGGATCGAGAGATGAATCTATTCAGCGCGACAATGCGACCTGTGAGATTATGTACTTCCTTCTTTGTCTGAGGTGCTGGAAAGTTAAGGATGGCTCCGATTTGCTTGGGGTTCGCTTCAATCCATCTCTTCGTTATGATGTACCCTAAGAATTCACCAGATGTGACTCTGAAGGTACACTTGGCCGGGTTAAGTTTCATTTCGTAGAGGTTAAGTGTTTCGAAGCACTTCTCCAGGTGTTGGATGTGATCGCTGGCCTCGGCGGACTTAATGAGCATATCGTTGATATAAACTTCCATAGATCTACCGATCTCACTGGCAAACATTTTGTTCACTAGGCGTTGGTATGTTGCTCCTGCGTTTTTAAGCCTAAAGGGCATTACCTTGTAGCAATAGATTCCTCTATCTGTGATAAAGGCGGTTTTTTCTCGATCTGCGTGATGCATCATGATATGGTTGTACCCTGAAAAGGCATCCATAAAAGTCAAGAGTGTGTTGCCTGTCGTAGCTTTCACCAGTCTGTCTATGTGAGGTAGGGGGATACTGTCTTTGGGACACGTCTTGTTGAGGTTGGTGAAATCGACGCATACGCGCCACTTGCCGTTCTTCTTCTTAACAACGACGGGGTTAGCCAACCACTCCGGATACTTTACCTCGGCAATTAAGTCGACCTTCAAGAGTTGCTCTACCTCGTTATTGACTACCTGGGAGCGTTCTGTTCCGATCTTGCGGCGTTTCTGCTTTATCGGTTTGTAGCTTGGATCCATGTTTAGCTCATGGCAGGTGATTGATGGGTCGATACCCTTCATCTCTTCCATGTTCCAAGAGAAAGTATTGACGTTCTTCTTTAGTGGTTTGATTAGCTCGGCTTTGATGGCTTCATCCAACTCTTTCCCGATTCCTGTAGTTCGGCTTGGATGTTCGGCGTGAATACTGACTTGTTCGATTTTGTCGAGTTCCGGTGTGGAGTTATAGATCGGCAGTGGGCTTGTGGTTTTATCTGATACTTGCAAGGTTCGTGTCCGATGCTCTGTAAAAAAAAAACAAGTTCGGGCTACGCGTTGATTTCCTCTGACAGTCCACGTCCCCCTGTCCGTTGGAAACTTGATAAATTGGTGGTAGGTTGACGCCGCTGCTTTCATGGAATAGAGCCACGGTGTACCTAATATTACATTAAATGCTGAATCCTGTTCCATGAAAACGAATTTTACTATTTGGGTGGATCCTCCGGCCTCAATAGGCAACTTGATCGTTCTGGCGGAAGAGACGTTTTGCTGCTGAAACCCATGAGTGTTTTGCTGCCGTCCTTGATCAGGTCGGCACTTATTCCCATGTTATTAAGTGTTCTTCTGAAAATGATATCCACCGAGCTATCTGTATCAATAAGTATCCGAGCTACTTTCGTGTTTGCGATGACCAGTTCGATGACTAGGAAGTCGTTGTGAGGTTGACATAGTCCCTTTAGGTCGGCATCTCGAAATTCGAGTGGCCGGGAAGTCGGTGAGATGTCAGTTTGTTCTTTTGGCGCAGTAAGAGCTCGTCGTTCAGAGTTTCATATAGATCGTACAGAGTCGTTGCAGGAGACCAGGCCACCTATGATCACGTTGACTCGCTTCTTAGTAATGATCCCTCTTTAACTCGGTCGTCCGGGCTACAATCTCGTGTTCGAGTGGGAGGTGCCATGTCGTCACTGGTATGCGAGCCTTTTTCTTGAACTATGCTAACCTGATGGGCTTTGTCCTTCGTGGATGAATTGTGCCACGTGTTTCCACCTCGTCATCGATCATTGTTCCTGCTTCTGCTAGTATTAATCTTGCCGCCCTGAAATTTCTTCAATAAGAGAGCCTGTAGGTGACGGCAGTTCGCGGTTTTGTGTCTGGTTCGCTTGTGGAAGTTACAGTACGCTTCCGAATTGTTATCCGAAGGTGGAGGCTGGTCAGTGTTTTTCTCGATGTCTGTGATCGCGTAGGTCGTGCGTCCTCGCCTATCTCTTGAATAGTTCTGTCTTGGTTCTCGAGGGATTTCATCTCTATCTCGGCTAGATTTTGTGACGTGGTGTTTTTTGGACATCACGGCGTGCTCTTCCTCTACCTCGATAAATTTGTTAGCTCGGTGAAGTGCATCCTCTAACGTTTGTGGAGGGTTGATGAGCAACTCATCCTTGAACCTTGACTTGAACCATAGGAACTTTCGCAGGGCAGCGATCGCTCCTTCGTCGTTGATCACAATACGAGCTACGAATCCTGTCAATGAAATCTTTTAATGACTCGTCCTCCTACTGGGACAGTGTCCATATGTCGGTTTTTGAAGCTTTCTTTGCGATATTGGTCGAGTAGTGTTTGATGAACACAGTTGAAAGTTGTTGAAAATTGTTGATAGTTCCAAGATCCAAACGGGAGAACCAGTCCAACGCCGAACCTGACAAGTTTTCAACAAAAAGTTAGCACAGACCTGCATCTCGTTCTTCTACAGAGAACTAAGCTCGTGCCATAGCGATTGTGAAGGTTGTTAGGTATTGAACCGGGCCGCTTCTGCCGTCATATCCTGTAAACTTGATTTTAGCAGAGTACCGAACTGAGATGTTGGTAACTCTCCTGGATAACGGGGTTCTCTGTGTCTCTCCGATGGTGCGAAGGATGTCAGGGGCCGAGCTGGTGGCCTGGTGTACCTGCAAACTCATGATCTTCAGCTATTCACGGATATTCCGCATCTGGGTATCTTCGGTTGTGCTTATGACTCTGGTTGCGTCCGTGTAATCTGTTCGGCCTTGGTTCCCGTCTGATGTCTCGGGTGTTTGGCGAGATGCCTCGAATAGATTTCGGTTAATTGTGCGTGCATCTCATTCTTTGCTGGACGCGGTGTTGCCGTCCAGCTGCGCCCTCAGGTTCTGGGACTCCACTATGAGTTTAGCGGTTTCCTCCTTCTGCTCTTTTATCTGGTTCAGTAGGTCCTGCATGGTGATTTTTGGGACCTCGTCTTCATGGTCAGATCCCGTCTTCTCCAATTGATCGTCTCTATTTCCTCCGTCGATGATAGATCCATCTAGTCCTTTTTCATTTGATCTCGTGGTCATTGCTTTGGTCGATTATTCCTGCAAAGAAAGATTACCAGATTGTCTAGTTGTGTCCCCACAGACGGCGCCAACTATTGAATCAAGACTTAACAATTAGGTTTAAGTCTTTGATCTTGTGGGTAAAAGGCTAGAGTAATCTTAGGGAGAATTTCATATAACTTTTACGAGTAATTACATGGGTATTTAAAGTAGAAATACATGCTTAAAACCCTAATTACATAGATTAACCTAATGAGATTCAAGCTGGAAGGCCCAACTCGTCAGATCGACCCATCTAGGTTTTTCCCTTCAAAGCCCCCTTTTCTTCTCTTGATGTCGGCTTCCATCTGGGCGTTAAGTCGAAATGGGCTTTTTGGGCAGGTGCTACACCTGGTATCAACATTGTATAACGCATTTCTAATTTTCTACTATAACATTGTCAATTGTATACTTATAGCCTTGTATTGGTATTTACAGTGTTGCGTTTTCACTTTAAGACTCAACTTTCAATTGATTGTTTGTTTTCACAAAAACAGAATCAGAAACACAAGTATACACAAATTTTTTACTCAGAGTTCGCTCTCGATGTAAGAAACTACGTGATACGATCGTAAAAGTTAGGCTAATGGGTTCAAGATGGACTTCGGTTAAGTAATAGCTTGGACTGGTTTTCACTAAGGTTTCTATAGGTAAATAGTATTTAAAGTACTTGATGTAAACAGAAGTGGGTATCAAACAATTTGCTAAAGTTGTTAGGTGGGGAAGGAAGAGACTCCATTAAAACTTTCTCACAATCTTGTTACTTGTTTCTCTTCAATATATTTCCTTTATTTTCTGAATTACAATTCCAATCTTATCACTACGTCCTTGGGTCGAATTCGATTTAGCTATTCACTAAAAAAAATTGAACATATTGTTACAATGAAAACTCACAACAAGAACTTGAACCAGAAAAGAAGAAAAAAATAGCTTAACTCATATCGCGAAGAAGATGATAACTAAATATTGAAACTTCACGTGTCAAATGATCTAACAACCTTTAACAGCAAACCCTATAATTCAATGTGAGTATTCAACATTTCTTCTTTAAGTATTATCCTTGTGATAGCTTTAACACACCAAATTCTCCGTTTCTTGTGATTTCCATGCTAATATCTTACTAGCTTCTCGCATATCTTTCATGTCAATTTCTTGGCTCAATTTTTTTTTAATGTCCATTATTTCTGATATATCCTTTGCTGCAATCAGCATATCATCGACAGACATAAGTAAGTAGACATAATTTTCATTGCTGATCTCTATGACATATACACTAGAATCTCTGTCACTTCTAATGAACCTCTGCTCTAACATGAACATGTGATTCTATTGGCAAGGTGATTGCTGATGACTCTGAATTTTCATGGATTTTACATATCAATTAGCATCGATTCTGAGGTCTAAAAGCGTACATACATCACATTTATGGTCGATTTCATTAAGTTTAGGATTTTTAGGACTTTTGCATTAGAATTTGCATATACACGCATTTTGGAGGTTTTTCAGGATTTTTAGGAGTTTTTGGGAAGGATTTGAGAAATTTCAGAAAAGCATCACTTAACGTTGAATAGAGCAGCACTCAGCATGAATGGACTGAAGTTACCTCAGAGCACTTGCAGGATCGATCCCAATACTATGAAGGATCGATCTCAGGCACTTCGGCGACGAAACAGGATCGATCCCACTCAGCACCTTCGGGATCGATCCCGACACTATGCAAATCGATCCCGTAACCACTCCAGATTGATCCCGCAACCACTTCAGATTGATCCCGCAAGCATTTCGGATCGACCCCCCTTCACTCTTTCAACGTTTCTGGTGAAGTCTCAAACGAAGCTAAGGAAGTGCACGAAGATGAAGTAGTACTAAGAAGAGAACATACGAGATTGATCTCACCTATGTTGGGATCAAAGTCAAGCACTCAATGCCGGGATCGATCCCAACCTCAGACGCAGTTTGGACGCAACTCAGCTGGATCGATCCCAAGCAAGCATCCTTTAGTCTGAATCGATTGTGCACTCACCTACTCGAAGGCAAACACGCTCCGACCCGACCAAATCGAATCCGGATACCACCTGAAGCAAGGCCCAAGATCCAAGAAAATGNTCTACTGTTTTCCTTTGATTCCTTGCTTAGCTTTAGGTTGTTCTTTAGTTTGTGCATCTCTATTTTCGTTTTAAGTTTTTAATCTCTTTCTTAGCTTACTGTTTCATTGATGTTCTTCATTTTTGGGTTTGTGTTCTTGATGTTCTTCCTAGATTTGCATGTTTAGATTCGAAGTTATGTTTGTTGTTTCATCTGCTTCTACTCCCATGAGTAGTGAGTAGTCATCCAATATCCTGAGGATGGGGGTAGATTATGGTTGATGTTCTGGGTTTGCTTGGGTACTTAAGTTGTTTGTTTCTTAGATACCTTATGGTCCTCCTCAGCTTAATGTTGTTTGCACTCCTACCCGGAAGGGACAGAGACCCGCCGTTAGGCCATACAACACCGGAAGGTGAGTTATTGGAGGTGAACGGACCGAGGGGGTTCCAGAGATTCGTTTCCCCTTCTCTGTGAATAGATGTGGGAAACGAGTTAGCTAGAGTAGTAGAGGTTAATGCATGCTAGGTAGTCGCCGTCTATGACGACAGTTGAGTTTGTGATTGCTTTGCTTGAGATTGGTTGCCAAGGAATTGGAATTGATTGTTTGTAGAGTCTAGGGGTCAGCTCATTGTTTGAGGTATGTTAGGTACTTAGGTATCTCAGGATGGATTCCCAAGTCAATTCCCCTTTGTCCTCATGAACGACTTTACATTGATTGCATTTTTACCCTTTCTTGTTTTTACTTTGTTTTGCATCCAAAAGTATTTCAAGGCCCTCTCTGTTTTATGTCTTTTTACTTTCATTGCACTTAGGACCTTTTAGCAACCAAACCTCCTTTTTACATTTAGCTTGACTTTAAAGCATCCAATACATCCACATTGTTTAGTACACTCCCATTATGGATTGATAAACCCATCTTTACTACAACGATGGGTGATTGATACCCAATAGGCATAAAAACCTATTATCAATTTGGCGTCGTTGCCATTTGGGATTTGTTACTACATTCTGGATTTTGGATCTTTTCAGATCAAGCATTTCTTTTACGTTTTTACTTACCAGCTACCTTGTTTGCTTTTTTTTCAGGTACCTGCTTAGCAGTGTATGAACCTGAGAAGTAGAGGACCAACTGACTTGCTTTCCCTCGTTGACGACATCAGAGCTCTTGAACGAGAACACTCTTGGGCAAGACGTGAACAAGAACTTTTGGAACACTTGAGAAGGTTAAACCTCAACATGGCAGACAACATTGAACGCGAAAACCAGAACACCATTGGTGCTAGTGACAACCCAAACACTCACACCGTTGGACATGGCATCAATCCACCTGCTATCCAGAACAACAACTTCGAGATCAAGCATAGTCTCATTGCTAAGGTCCAGAGCAACAAGTTCAATGGGTTACCTTTGGAAGACCCATTTGATCACCTGGATGAGTTCGACAGGTTCTGCAGTTTGACAAAGATCAACGGTGTGAATGAAGACGCATTCAAGTTACGCCTCTTCCCATTCTCATTGTGGGAGAAGTCACTCCCCAGGAACTCAATCACCACATGGGATTGATAGGGCTAGAATTTAATCCTAGTCTATTACTGCAGAGAACAGTTCAANCAATGTAGTAAAGATAGGGTATCGAACCACAGAGACCAGAGTGCAACGATCAGTTTAAAAGTCGAAAATGGCTAAAGCAAGAATAAGATTTTGGTTTGTTGAATCAAAAAGGTAATTAAAAAGCGGATTTAAATTATAATATAAAAACATCAGGCATTAGGGAAATCCGTAGGTATTCAGGTTTAAAGTT